>JAKCPI010006239.1:87500-358296 GCA_023213315.1 Euborellia annulipes
TATAATTTTTTCTTTTTTTTTTTTGTAGGGCTAATGGGTGCATAAGGTCCAAAGACTGATAATGACCAGTCGCATGCAGCCAGGAAGAATATAGTTAAAAAAAGGAGAAGCATAAAAGGGGAACTCAACTGCGGGAACTGAGAAGATGCCTGTTGAGATTAGACTTAAAAGTCTGTATATCTTTTGTATGAAGAAGTTAAAAATTGGCACAGGAAAAAAGTATTCTTTAAAAACCTTATCATCGTGTTCTTAAAAAATAATGTTATATAAATCTATTATTTCTTTATTCATTTTATTATTGTGATTTATCTAGCAAAGGTCGTTCCCTTTCCCGTGGGCCAAAGACAAAAGCGAGGGTGTTATTTTCGAGAGTTCCATTTGGGACCGGAATTTCTCTGGACACCGGAAACCCGCCATTCATCATGACGTCTTCACACCCGATGACACAAATGATAATTGAAATTATTTCCAAATATACAAATACACTTGCTAATATACTAGATATTCTCAAGAATAGAGATGATGACAAATGTCAAAATTTTTTAATTTTTTTCTTTTAATTTCTATTGATAATCTAAAAAAAAACAAGAGGAGTGGGTTCGGACCTCAGGCAATCGGATGTATTTATTTAAATCATTGGGTTACCAAATGGTATGAATAAATATATCGGATTTCCCTTATATCAAATCGTTTAAAGTCTACATGGCCTAAAAACCCGAAAAATACTTTTAAAAAATCGGTTGAAAGTTGTGGGTTTACTAAAACTATAATAATTTTGTTTTTTTAATTTTCCTTTGTGGCCTGCTGTAGCAAGGGTCGCGGGCTCGCATCCCCTCCTTATGCGACAATTTATTTCAATTCAATTGGCTACCAATAAATAGAAATAAATAGAGACGGGGGCCGATATTACCAAAAAAGACCTTAAATAAATAAAAAAAATTTTTCCTTTAAAGTTTTGAGGCTACGAGTCTTTTTTTTAACACTCACACTTTTTTCTCATTCACACTCACACACATATTTACACAGTCTTTTCGGCAATTTAGGACATATAAGACTTTACGATAACCGTTATTATTTATAATATCTATTGGGGGTCCAGACATTTCTATTTAAGCCATTTGGTATTCAAATGACTTAAATAAAATCATCGGATTGCCTGGGGTCCGAACCCGGGACGTTCGGTATAGAAGATAGGCACGCTACTAACCACACCGAACCCGAGAGCAAGAGTCTTATTAAAATTTAATAATTATGAAGACGACATTTCATTATCTCAAATATTTTCTAATTAGTCGCCTTTAAATGTCATCAAAACAAATCAATTTTAAATATCAACTCAAATTAATAAATTTATTTATAGAAAAATTTCGATTCTTCATTACTTATCATACAATAACTCGTATATATTTTTATTAGCTCTTTTTTGGCTGCTGGAAGGTATGCAACTCAATTGATCAAGCAATGGATTTTCGAATAATTGTTTTAAAGTTCCTCTAGAGTTAATTTCTAGGAAAATTTAATTTAATCATGCAATACAGGCTTGTTAATTTCTAGGTAGAGTTAGCAATTTCATTCACTTTAATACAGCTATAGAACAATTATTTGTTGGCTATTTGACCTGCCAGGAACGAAATATTATCTAATCTATGCATCACACTGTAGCTAATGTTCGAAATTTTTATAGTTTTTTTTTATAATTTCGCCTGCACAAGGGCGGATACAAGGGGGGGGGGTAATTACCCCCTTTACCTCCCCCCCAAGACTTCAAAAAATACCTTTTTTTCGCAAAAAAATTTATTTTTAATGTAAATTTTTAAAAATTAATACTTAAAAATTTGATTTGTATTTATATTCTGCCAATCAAGTACAGAATGTGCCTTTAAATTACCGAAATTATGAAAAAATAATGTGCTTTGGGACGAGTCACACCAGATTACCCCCCCCCCCCCCCGAGACACACCTCTGGATCCGCCCTTGCGCCTGCAACATTATCTAATATGCAACCGAATTCACACGGCTGAGTTGGTTGCGAGTCTTTAAGAAAATGTTTTTGATTCCGGTATTTATTTGTCTTTTAGTCTAAACAAATTTTTCACTATTTGGGTAATAAAAAAAATAATTCTTTTCTCTTTTGTTGGTTTTTTTTTTCTTTTGATTGATTGATTGATTGAACACACTTTTTCTTTTTTTATTTTTTATTTATTGGTTCTAATTTTCCACTCGATTTCTTATCATTTAAGACATTGTGTTTGATCGAAAAGGAAAAAGACAAACTACCGGAGTATCTCAATGAAAAGAACAAAGAAAGAAAATGACTCTACAACAAAAACAACACAGGTCTTTGTTATTTTTTTTTTTTCGATTTCAATGTCCGATTTTATTAAAAAGTGTGGCGGCTATAAAAGACGGCAATTTAACATTGAAAATTAAATAAATTGAAAAAATAAATATTTATTTAAGAGAAGGTAAATTAATAAAAATCCCTAGGTGATATACTTCAAGATATTTTTTGGTGTAAATACTTAAAATGATTTTCGACATTTAGTGTGTCAACTTCAGAATTAATAATAAAAATATTACTTCTAGTCGAAAAACGTATCAAATATTTATTGTTTTCAATTCAGCAAAATGTTTTGTCATTGAGCTCTTTTGCTTAATCGGTGTACGTTGGTATTAGACAAAGTGTTCGGCCATTGAGCAAATACGCTCAATGACAAAACATTTTGTCCAATGCCAAAGCACACCTATTGGGCAAAAACGTTCAATGACAAAACATTTTGCTCAATGCCAACGCACACCGGCATAACATGGCAAAACATTTTATTTTGTTCAATGATGTCGAATCATGCTCAATTGTGTTTTGCCTCCTCGGTGTGTGTTGGCCAATAGAAAAGCATTGAAAAAAAAAAAACGATTAGTCAAAAACGTTTTGTCCAAGAGTGTTTTTGCTCAATTGGTGTGCGTTCAGCCTAAGTCAAGTTCACTGATTCACGACGTGTCTGCGACTTGGGTTGGTTGTAAAATTTCTCTCCGCCGTCACAAGTTTCCCCCAATTCAACTTTGACAAATTAGCGTGTGACAAAATTCACCACTCTCCCATATTTGGAAAAAATAAATTTTGACTGAACTAGTATTTTAATTAATTTTATCATTTAAATTTAATTTATTTAAAACAAATATTATGGTCAAAGATTGTATTTATGTGAGTTTCCTCTGTTCAAAATGTTTTACTTGAAACCCACACCGCAATCCTTAAATTTAAATATTATGGTCATTTATTTAAAGTAGAGCAATAGTTTGGCAAAGGTGAGAGGAATGAGAAACTATTAAGAAAAAAATATTTAATTCGAAGAGTGAAATGTTTGAAAGCTTTGAGCATAAAAAAGAGAAGAAAATAGTGATTGGGCGATGGCGAAAAAGAAAGACAGGTAGAGGATAGCCAAACAAATTTGATTAAGATAACGTAATTTGCGATCACAAAATTGCTTACGAAAGAGAATCGAACATCCAAAAGGGTAACTTCAGAGAAAAAAAAGTGTGAGATAAGACATAGTTTCTTTCAGAATTGAGTAAATCAATCAAATCAATCAAAATGATAGTTTAAGAGAAAAAAAAATACGAAATTCAATTTGTTTCAAGTGGATATAAGAAAACTAAGTTTGTTTATTCGAATCTCTTTCTCTTTTTTAGGATGCCTTTAAAATCTATATATAAAAACATCCCTTATTTTTCTTTTATCCTTTAAAAGAATGAAATTTCTTACGATTGTAAAATAATTGATAGGTTTATAGTTCAATTCGGTTTAGTGTTTAAAAACTAATAAGTAGAGAGGGAAAAAAGTCGCCTTAAATGTCTATTCTTTTTTAGCCAAATAGTCGGTAAAAAGTCTGTTTTGGCCAAAAAAAAAAATCTCTAAAAAGTCGCTGTTAATTTTAACAATTAATAATATGAGAAAGTAAAAGAAATAGAGAGTATATCTCTCGATAACCCAAATATCGCAAAGTTCTTTAGAATTTATTTATTTTGTCTTTATTTAGACTTAGGGCGCTTGAGCTACCATGGCCATTCGCGCCTCAAATACAAATTCAAATTTAATCAACTACAATACAAACTTACAATTCAAACACAAAGTAATAATAGAGACTTAGTAAGTTTACGTAAGCAACAATACAAAGAACAATATAATAAATAATATAATATCTACGACAAACCTATGATAAACACTTTATTAATAATATTATGTAACAATACTTTAGAATTTAATTAATTAAATAATAAAATTTAATTTCATTAGGGGGGGAGGGGGTCTCGTAAAACGTTACCATGCGTTACAAAGGGGGAGGAGGGGTTGAACAACGCGTTACGTAACTGGTATTTTAGAGACTTTCCGATACTTTGCGCAACATAATTGTGACTTTTAGATAAAAATGGCCACTTAAGCGTTACGCAACGTCTAGGGGGGGGTCAGAAAAATGTTATGGCGTGTTACATGGGGGGGAGGGGGGGGTCAAAAATCTTCAAAAATTGCGTTACGTAATACTTGTACGCTCCCAGTACAAAACCTATGGCACTAGAAACTAATGCTCTACCTCCGAACCATAGATCCAGGGTGAAACAACCTAAAATTGATCTCATTTTACTTTTTTTGTTTAGTCCTTTCGTCATCTTATGTCAAATACAGGCACATTTATTTATACCATTTGATATCCAAATGATCTAAATAAATATTTTTCTGACAACATTGAATTCGAACCCGTACCCTGTGGCCTTTAAGACTATTATTATTGACATTTGTCAACAACTCTAGTTTATCGACCACGGGGGGGGGGGGGAGGATGTTTTACATCTTGAATTCTTTTATATCAATGGAAACTAAATATTTATCGGCACAGAAGATCTGGTAGGGTGAGCAGAATACAACTTTCAATTACTTAAGTCAACAAATATTTAGTTTCGACAGATATATTAAAATTCAAGATGTAAAACATCCCCCCTCTGGTCGAGAGGCTAGAGTTGTTGACAAATGTCAATAATGATAGACTTAAAGATCACGGGGCACGGGTTCGGATCCAAGGCAGTTCAAAGAATATTTATTTAGATCATTTGGATACCAAATGATATAAATAAATGTGCCTGAATTTGGCCTAAGATGTCGAAAAGACTAAAAAAAAAGTAAAATGAGATCAATTTTAGGTTGTTTCAGCCTGGTCTATGGTATGGTTCAGAGGTAGAGCATTAGCTTCTATTGCCAAAGGTTGAGGGTTCGCATCCCGTTTCAGACGAAAAATTTATTTCAATTGAAATAAATAGGGACAGAGTCTAAATGGTATCACATGCCGAAAAAGATCTTAAATAAATAAAAAAATCTAAATGGCCTCAGTAGCCAAAAATGCAAAATTAAAAAAAGCATAATATATTTAAAAATTTGAAAAAAAGTCGGTCATAAAAGTACTTTTTTTCAAAAAAAAAAGTCTCTGGGAGGCAAAAAAAAAAAAAAAAAACGTTCCTTTTTGTGTGATCAGTGGAGATATCTAAGAAAATCAGGAAGCCTCAAAATTGACAAAAGTCGAAAGTCTTTTTTTCCGCTCAAATAGAAAATTAATTTTTTTTTAAATGATAATGAAGAGAGAGATTTATTCGTTTATTGAATTGATAGGGAGTAGAGGCTGTTGGTATAATAAATTTCAAATATCATCCCTATTTGTATGAATGAATTAATTTTATGTAAAATACTCCACCTCGTCCCGAAAGAACGTTTAATCCTAGCATGGATATTCACTAACCCCATCCCATCCTCTCTGATGTTTTAACTTAAATGAAAATATACTTTAGCATCCCCTTATCCCTCGGGACCCATTATCCTACATCCATAGTTGCATTGTTCTAGATTTAATACTTAGAAAGAAAAAACTTGTCTTTTTTTGTTAACATATAGAGAATCTAATTACAAGTCTATTTTTTATGTAAACTTTGGTAGAAAGGTGGATGGGGTAACACAATTACGAATTTTTTATTAGATTAAAAAAAAGGCTTTTTAATTTGTTGGAAATTTTGTTGATGTTAATTAACAAATTTGTTGTATTTTTTAATTTAGAGGTCGCTGTTGAACTTGTGGAAAGAAAATTCGTTATGGAAATTGAAAATATATCTTTTTAAAAGCGTTTCTAAAAATAAATAAATTTGATTTGTTGTATTTCAAGAGCGGAGAGAAAATGCGCTGAGATTACGTATTTTTGCCTTTTCCAAAATCAAGTCTTTGATTATTATAGAGTACAAATTTTTTTTCATATATAACGAGTTATTTAGATTTCTTTTCTATAGTAACCTAACTAATTATATATCTGTCAGCCCAGTGCATAAGAGGTTAAGTCGATTTGGTTTATTTTTCAGGGCATGACTTATAAAGTTTACAAAACTAAAGATTTAGATTGACTTTCAAAAACGCACACACTAACAACATTTACAGCCAGATCTTGACATGTCCACTTATATACTTTCCTGCTACTCTGTGGCCACTTAATTTTTTGGACAAAAATCGACTTAATCACTTATTCAATAGATTGACATTTCAGGTATACAATGTGACATTTTGGCCTTGGGTTAGAGTAGAAAAAAAAAACAATTTTTTATATGATATATGTATATATATAATTTTTTATATTAAGATAAAAAATTTGTAATTCTAAGAATGGCCTGACCCAAGGCTGAAAAATCAGCTTATCAAAAACCCGAGTAAAAATGATTAAAAATGATCGATCCACACGCCCGCAGCAGGTCTGCATAGTGAACCTTTAGGAACACACAGGGATATACACGCCCATACCAGGGACACACACAATAGACCGAAAGTGACCAGAAGAAAAATGTGTTTACAGGTGCGGACATGTGTATCCCTGTGTGTCCCTGGAGCGGGCGTGTGGATCCCTGTATGTCCCTGGAGTGGGCGTGTGGATTCCTGTGTGTCCCTAAAGGTTCATTATGCAGACCTGCTGCGGGCGTGTGGATCCCTCTATCATTTTTAACATTTTTACTCGAGAATTAAAATAGTCCTGAAGATGTTCCCATATGCGACCGAAACGTCGGTCCTGGTTTGACAATAAAGTGAAATATAAACTAGCTGCTTTCCTCATTTTTTCTACCAAATTTAAATATCAACATTCAGCTATATATCTCCTTGGAATAGGAATATGTAGAGAGAGACCTATTAAAAAAATGCATAAATCGAAATAGTATTATTTTAACAAATATAATGGTAATTTTTACTTTTTAAGATAAGTTGACGGTTTGAACCTGGCACTCTGGCTAAAGGCAGGAATTGTAAGAACATTTTGGCAGATGTGGATGATAAGAATTGCCCAATATGAAAACAAAATAATCCCTAGAAGCAACTGAACTAAAAAAAAATATTTTCTTTTTGACAAAATTAAATTTTCTTTATTTTCCCAGCAAAGGCTTTATTTTATATGAAAGAAGTGTTTTATTAAATTTGTAATCTTGATTTGACAATTTGATACTAATTATATTTCAGAGATCTATTAAATGTAAAGCTAATATGTCAATTTAATTTATATTAATATGTAATAATAGAATTTGTGTACATTTGATAAATTATTATTGGTCTAAACAATTTAGAAGATAAACTACTAATTAATTTCATTTATTATAACGTTTATCATTTCAGATTTAGCTTTACAAACACTTTAATTTATCTCTACTATTTCCTCAGAACTCTACAATTTACAAATTATAGTGAATGTAACGATAAATAATAAAATTTTCAATTTCCCCTAGCTTTATTTAATACATAATCAAAACACAAAAACACGTGATTAATTAAAATTTCACAGTCACTATAAAAATAATAATTTTCCTTTTTTCTTTAAAGAATTGATTGAAATTTTTTTTATAGTTTATTATAAAAAATATTGTTAATTTGTATCAATAGAGACCATGAGTTACCCAATTGAAGACTATCATGTCTCTTTCATACCAAACGAATTCTAAAATGAGTTTTATTTTGTAAAAATTTGAAATTATTTTTATTATACTGACTAGAATCAATAAATTATACTAATATTAAGTCTATATTTAATTGAAAGTGTGTGTATTTATAAAAAGAAAGAAGACTTCAAATATTAAATTATGGAAAATTGAATTAACAATTTTAATATCTAATCGATTCTTCCAAGAGTTTCGTTTGGTCGGGGTTGCAGAATTTCTCCCCCTTTTTGATATCCTTCCAAACTCCCTAAAAGTCAAGGTCTTGTAAAGATCCTGCCCTATATTCTCATTTAATTCTCATTAAAACCCTTATTAGGGACACATTTTATAGAGAACAAATGACATTTGAAATTTATGAGGTCTAGGTGAACAATTATTTATCTCTAATTTATACTTCTTTTTCAAAAGTTTATATTTTATAAATATATCTCGAAAGGAATAAGTGTTTATTCAAATTATTACAATGTGAGAGTAGGAGCGAAGCTATTAAGCATGTTTTTGCCGATAAGATGGCGTTATGTGTCTTAAAATGTAAGTCAAAAAAAACACCTATCACGAAAGAGATGTCACAATGATAGCTAAAATCTAATGAATGGTTAATATTGATTGATCTTTTAACAAAGAAATACTTTATAAATGTTATTAGGCTATATATATATTATGTATCATTTATAAAAGCATAAAAACATATAAATATAGAAGATCTGATAATACCGGCTGTTAGACTAGCCTGCTATCTTTGGCAAGGGTGCTGAACTATTTGACAGTTAATTTTTAAATAAATCATCTAAGCTTGTTTTAAATTTTTCTTAATTAATATGTGATTAATAATAATAATAATAATAAATTCATTTTTAAATTTAAAAAAAAAATTTTAAATTATTGTAACAGATTGTTTATCTGTATTTGCTTGATTACAAAAAATTCATTTAATATGTCATTAAAAAATTATAACTTTCGGTTACAATAATCCTTTATGAATTTAATTCATTTAAAAAAAAACCGCATTGAAAAATTCCTTATAATAGTCTAAATGGGCGTGGCCAGACATCTTGTTAGGGGGGTTCAACCACTCGTTAGTAGGATGGTGGGGGGTTTGCAATTAATATATACATATATGATTAATTATTTATTATTATTATAATTTTCTTTATATAAGCTTATATAAAAAAATTCAGAATGGGAAAAAAAATGTTTTAATAGATAAAAAATTTTCAGGACAAGCCAGGAGGGGCATTAGCCTCCTGCCCCCCGCTAGCTACGCCCATGTTAGTCTAGTTTTTTTTTGGATATTTGAAAATAGCTAAATTTAAAAAAAAATCTTCTTTCCTGATATTAATTGGGTCCATTAGAGTAGTGTTACTATATCTTCACTTGAATATTTCTCTAGGGTTTATTTCAAAGTGGGTGGTAAATCTATACGTCACGTTTATTTAATAATTCATAAATGTAAATATTTTCATATTTATTTAGAAATAATCTCATTAATCATCCTAACAAGCGAAATTCTGATTTTAAAAACTAACCCAAGATGAATTTTTGTTAGAAATTTCACATTCCGATGGCGTTATTATCCACACACACACACACACACAAATATATTCCCAACCAAACAGCCTCTCTTTCCCAGCTTTACACAATCCTAAAATTTGTCACGCAAACCTCGTTCATAACCCCTAAATAAATCCCCACCCCTCCCAACATACGATGGATACAAAATCATCAATATATAATAGAACTAAATTACAGACAGACCAACGCATTTTGTATTTTCATTCCTGAGGTTAAAATAACATTTCTCTCTCTCTCTCTCTCTCTCTCTCTCTCTCTCTCTCTCTCTCTCTCTCTCTCTCTCTCTCTCGCTATCTCTATGAAATTAAATTTTCGTTCTGAGAATTCATAGTTTAATTATTTTTGATTGGAGTTTATTATTAATTTCAGCAAAATCTCTTGAATAATAATATATCATGCATTTTTTTTATGCATATATTTTAAAGTAAATTTCCAGGTGATGAATTTTAATTTATTCAAGCTAAAATATGAATAACAATATTTATTTAAAAGTTAATATTATCAAAAGATAAAGTTGCTAAAAGACAAATGAATTCTAGCTATTAATTAAAGAAGTTGAGATAAATTTTAAATTGAATATATTAATATTGTCGACCCCCTCCTTTATTTAATCAAAGAGAATTTAATAATCAAATTAAATTCTTGAATTTTAATGAAATTTACAAGAGAATTTGATTTTGATATAGATTTTTGAATGTAAATATAATGTTATAACTGAACATAAACATTAGAAATTAAAAAAATGTTGGGGAAAAAATTTAAAAATAATGAGATATGTAATGAAATTAAAAGAAATAACTCTTTTTATACACGTATATTCAGAATTTAAGACACTTCCCGATGAGCTAGAGATCTAATAGTTGATATTTATCGGCATTGTTTATGACAAAATATTTATTAAAATGGGACCAAAATAGACCCAACAATGTGGTACTTTATTTGAACACCTTCGCAAATTAGTCTTGATATTTATTGGCATTTTTTTATGACCAAAATTTTTTTTATTATTTTCTTAGCTAATTATCCAAATGAATTTAGTCTTCATAATATTTTGAAGACCAAAGTCACATATCTAAATTAATCAATTAGTTTTTTTTTTCCATTAACTTTTAACTAATTATATCTTTGCCTTTTTGATATGTTTCAACTATATTTTTTAATTAAAAAAATAATAAAGTATGATATAATAATGTTTTATTTTTTAAAGGATAAATCTACTTTTATTTTTTTAAGCAGAGAATATGAGACCGTTGTCAAAAGCCAAAGCAAAACAAACGATCAAATAGAAAATAAATAATAAGGTATTTTAAAGTTTCTCTCGAATACCATTGGTATCAAAGCTGATATTTATTGTCTCAACAGTATTACATAAAAAAAGTCTCTCTCCTCTCTCTCTCTCTCACTCTGGAAAATGTTTCCAACTTTGAATATCGATCAGCATGAGAAAAGGGATAAAAGGGCCTTGGGAGCGGAGGCACGAGTTTGGAAATTGTCACTCAATTAAAATTCAACTGCCCACGAATAATCCTCTAGCTGAAAGGCAGAAATCTAAACCCAAAGTTAATAAAGAGATTATTCCCAGAAGCGATAAAGATACATTTCAAAATTGAATAAATCATCAAGCCAATTCATATATAAAAGAAAAAAATATATATTAAAATGAATAAGTATTCTAAAAGAAATGAAATTACGAATTAAAAAAATTGAAATCTTTTTTTTATAAATAAATATTTTAAAGAGAAATGATTACAAATGCAAATGGTAAATACAAGAAAAACAAAAATAAAATTTTGAAATCGGATTTCATCTTCCGATCGCGCAATCGGCCGAAAGCTTCGTAAAAATTTTAGTTTTTTCAAAAATTTTTTAAAATAAAGAAAAATTTTAGACAAAGACAAAAAAGTTTTTGTATTTTTAGTTCCTATAGCAAAATTTTTTTACATTAAGCATCGAAAAACAGTAAAAAAAAATCAATTTGCCTCTAGGAGTATATTTTCCAATTGCGCAAGTCTATAGAAGTTTAACGAAAATCGTATTTTTTGGACACATTTATTATTTTTGGAGCGAAGAGCTGCACAATTGGCATGCAACTCAAAATCAACAACTTTTTGGCCTCATAAGATTATTTTCCAAACATAATAAATATATCCAAAAATGACGAATATCATTAGGTAGTAGTGAGTCAATTTGGCTGCCTATTTAGTAGAAACGAGAATATGCAATTGTTTATGGCCGCCATTGCAATATCACTGAAACGATCTTGGGGGGCTACTCTGTGACCAGACTTCCGGGTAAAATTTATTAAATTATTTATTTATTTAATTATTTATTTATTAAATTATTTATTTTTAATATTTTATTATTTCTCGTAAGAAATGATAAAAGATCATTAAAATAAAAAGAAAACAAATTTTGTTCATTTTAATTGCCTTTGCATGTAGAGAAGCTTCAAAGACGATCTACGAAAGTTTTTCAAAGGCAAACTTTTTCAAGGCAGGCATAAATGTTCGTTATAAATTATCATTATTATAAGAATATAGAATAGCCTATGGTATGCTATTTCCATTTTTCTCATGAATAATAAATGAGAGAAAAATTATCAATTTAGAGAATTATGAAAATTTGGGATCAGAAATTAGTTAATGATTAATTTTAAAAATGTGATGTGTATCAAACGGTTTGAAAAAATTCGTTTAAAATATTAAAGTACTTTACCAAAAAGAGGCTTAAGTTAGCCCCCTTTCCTAAACCAAAAAGAAAGTTATCTCACTTTTGTCTTACAGGGAACCCGGTCTATAGACAAAAAAACATGTCAATTAATCTAAACTTTTAAAAATGGTTTAATAGGTTTTCCAGATAAAAAACTAAAGGTTTTTTTTTTTATCCAGTGAATTATTTTCCCTTGTCGTTAACAAGCCCTCCTACTGCCCTTTGGGTTGCATCGACTGACCCGTAGGCGCTGATGGATAATCACTGTTAGGACTAACAGCCAGATGACCTTTCGTTAGTCATTCCGGAACAACCATTGGAAAGCTATAAATTATAAATGCAATTAAAAAATGTCGATTCCAATAATTCAGAGAGATATTTACAAAAAGATAATGATATGATATTATTTTCTTTCTTTTTTTTTAATTATCTTGTCTCCTGCTGATTGAAATGAATTGTGTTGATTTTCTTTCAAATAATTACATCTTCACGTTTGTAAAAATGAAAAATGTACTTTATTTATTAAAGAAAAAATTTTGAATTCGCACTTTTTTCCCAAACAAAGTCTTTCGGCAATATACGACATATAAGAATTTAAGATACTCATATTTTATTAATATATCTATTGAGGAGCCAGGCATATTTATTTAAGCAATTTGTATTCTAAATGGCTTAAATAAATAATTATTTTTGATGAAGCTCAGGAACCTTCTTTACAATTTCCAAGAGGATTCGGACCAGTAGGTTCAATTAAAGTCAAAAAGTTTTCTAAAACAAAACTTTATTTGACCCCAGACAATGTTTCGTCCACTTGCTGTAGGACTTCTTCAGTGGTTGGAGTCATAGAGAGCCATATAGTATAAAATTATCAAACAGTAGGGCCTTAACAACATATAGGCCTACATAGACTTCACTTTTCTAACTTCTTACTAAGACTCTAGAAAAGTTAAGTCTATGTATATGTTGTTAAGGTCCGACTGTTTGATAATTTTATACTATATGGCTCTCTATGACTCCAACCACTGAAGAAGTCCTACAGCAAGTGGACGAAACATTGTCTGGGGTCAAATAAAGTTTTGTTTTAGAAAACTTTTTGACTTTAATTGAACCTACTGGTCCGAATCCTCTTGGAAATAAATAATTATTAGGAAAGAACTGGAGAATAAAAACCAGCAATTGATGGACCCTCTCACATCATCTTTAATTGGCAAATATTTCGACTGGCATTACGCCTAGTCATCATCAGTGCAAACAAATGATTTGGTGGAGGGCCAGAGGGGTCAGACGCAAGTGCAAGCGAAGTTCAAACTTCGCTTGCACTTGCGTCTGACCCCTGCTTCTCCGAGAAATTTTAAGATAATCCTCAACCATTGTTTGACACGGGCCCTCCACCAAATCATTTGTTTGCACTGATGATGACTAGGCGTAATGCCAGTCGAAATATTTGCCAATTAAAGATGATGTGAGAGGGTCCATCAATTGCTGGTTTTTATTCTCCGGTTCTTTCCTATACATCTTATCCAGCGAAAATCTTCCAATTGCAATCTAAATAATTATTATTCAATTCAAATATATATGGACAAAATTTATCTACGACAAAGTATATATTAGCTTTTTTTTTAAATTATTTTTCTGATTAGTTCACTTATGAATACAAGGAATCGACAAGAAATTTCATAAATTTTTTTTATTTTTAATTTTATGTGTTAAAATGCCATTTGTAATCCCATAATCAAAAATTTTTAATTAAATCAGAGATAAAATCTCATTCAAAATATCAGAGATAAAGTGTTTAATTTATATGTTGAAAAAAAAAAAAATTTCATTCATTTGGTGTAATCAAAAAGTCCACTCCCCTTTCTCTTAATTCTTTATAAATATTAAATATATTTAATAGAAATAAATTAAAGGTAATGAAATCATTTCGTTTGAACTACTTTTTCTGTGTCGTTACACTTTTCATTTACAATAAAATCTACGAGATTAAATTTCATTATCGATTCATAAAAGAAAAGTCAAACAGTGCGTAAATTAGGAAAGGTAAAAAAATACTATTTAGATTTTCCTTTTTAGAAAATATTATGTGACATGTACTTGAACTAAATTCATTGTTAATCATTTCTTTTGGGAAATTTAAAAATGTTAGAAAGCTTTCTTTGGGCTTACTAGAAGCCAAAGGTGTTAAAGTGATTATTTATTTCACGATAATTCCTGTATGAAAATAAGATATGCCAAGCGCAGCGATTTCTCGGGTTGGTGACCCCGAGGAATCAGCGTGTGGAACGTCACCCGTTAGCCACCAGTAGGCCTATATATAAATTAAATATAAAATTCTATGATTCTAAGCAGCCGAGAGGGCAAAATTTAAAAAAAATAAAGATATAAGACATTTATTGGAGGATAATAACAATAAAAATCCAAGAAACATATTTTTATTGGACAAGAAGAGCCTGATCGTGCACAATTTAATTAAGTCCATATTAATAATACCGAAAAAAAATTTTCTCCGTTGGATTTTGAAATTTCCCCACCCACCATTCAATATGATTCCAAGTAACGCACATCGATTGAGCAAAAAAGCTCTTGAACAAAACGTTTTTGACTAATCGTGCCTAAAACGGTTTTTTCAATGCTATGAGGCAACGCACACCGAGGAGGCAAAACACAATTGAGCATGATTAAACATTATTGAACAAAATGTTTTGACATTGAGCGTTTTGCTCAATCGGTATGCGTTGGCATTGAGCAAAATATTTTGTCCAAAAGCGTTTTTGCTCAATGTTTTGACATGAACGTTTTTGTTCAATGGCTGAACATTTAGTCCAATGCCAATGCACACCGATTGAGCAAAACACTCAATGGCAAAACATTTTGCTGAATGGCAAAACATTTTGCCTAATCAGTGTGCGTTGGGGTTGAGCAAAACGTTTTGCTCTTGGGCAAAACATTTTGTCCAAGAGTGTTTTGCTCAATCGGTGGGCATTCAGCCTAAGGAAGTATCTCGATCTACAAATATTCTCTTTCGTTAAATTTATCAAAATAAATAAATAAAAAAGAAAAATATTAGCTATAAGATGAATCTTATTGAGAAGAATTTTTATAACCATAAAAGTCTAATCGAGAAGAAAATAGAGAAAGAAAAAAAAGAAGAAAAATTGAGATAATGATAAAAGAAAAGGGAAAAATAAAATAAAAATCTATGCGAATAATCAAACGAATCTTTCTTTTTCGGTTGGTTGGTTAATTAAATCCCTACCAGCAGCAGCAGCAAGTTTACGCTGAACGATTTCGTAGACGACCCCCAACCACTACTCTTATTTCTTTCTCTTTCGTTTAAGCTGCTTAATAAAGTGGATTGCTTTAGATTTAGGGTTGTCTAAAAAAAAGAATAAAAAATTAATGGGACTCTTGTTTCTGACAGTTTATTTTAAGCACCAATTGAATAATGAAGAAGAGATAAAAAAACGTATTTTGTGGCTAAGGAGATTAGAAAAGAAGACTATTATAAACAAATGAATTTAACAATGGAGACGCCAGAATTATTTTCTGAGGACAGAAGGGAGGGGGTGAATGACCCCAATCGCTGACTAAAACAAAGAATGTATTTTTCATTGAATAAAACAAATGTCTGTAATACTACGTCCTAAGAAGGAACATAATGCACCATTCCAAGAAGTAGACGAAATGAATATAGTAAGAGCTCATAGCATATATTTTAAGCCCCAATTCAAAAACATCATTAATGACTATTTTGCTTAGTTTAATAACTAAGTAACTATTAAGTTCAAATTTTTTGCAATTGCAATTTTTTGCGACAATACTTTCGTAAAAGGGTAGAAAACCAGTTTAAACTAAAATAAATAAATAAAATAAAAATAACAATTATACAGTAGCCTAAATAAAAAGTACATTTATAAACTAATTATCTTTTTAGGTAAATTAATTAAAAAAGAAAAGAAAAAATTTACTATTTCTGATTTTTAATCAAAGAAGTACAATCCGTGTAAACGTAAAAGTTTTGAAAGAAACTTTTCTTATTCTTCAGTCTGTACTTGATATTAATTAAGATATATCTATGTTTAGGCATATTTATTTATTCCATTTGGTATCCAAATGACTTAAATAAATTTTACTTTATCTAGTAATCGATATTAAGATTGAATAAATATGAAAATAAAGGAAATGTCATGATAATTAGTCACCGAAAAGTTAACAAAAGAGAAAGAAGAAATTTCATTCAATTATAAACGTACGAGGCATATGCCGTAATATGGCAAAATTAAATATTTAAATATTGATTCTGCAATTATTTTTTCTCTTTTTTTAACTTCAATAGGTACGAGTCATTTTATTATGGAAATAACGCATTTCTCATGAAAGTTTTTATACTATTCTATAATTTAACACTTAATGAACAAATCTAACCATAAATTATGAATGAACTCACCATAATGTTGAAAATGTTGGAATCTTGGAGATGAGCGACAAAGTTCTGCTGATCAGGCGAATGAAGGCTTCTCAATCAAGACTAACGTATGCTCACGGAATACCCAACCAGGTTTGAAGCCGTTCTGAAGTTGCTGTAATAAGAACAATAGAATGAAGAAAAGTATGTAAACAAGGTCTGTGTGTGCAGATAATAAGATTTAAAGCAAACTGAGTATTTATCAACAAAAAATTTAAAGATGTATAAATTAATATATGTTTATTGATAATAATTATATTAATAATATAAAAATTAAAATAAACAATATACATTAGTGACCGCAAAACACCATTTTAAAAATTCCCTCATATATTATTGAAGCGTGATTTTGATAAATTTTTAGGTTCGTAACTTTGGTAATATATCATCAATTGACATGCATGGATGTTTTTTGAAATGGTAAGGGTTAGAGAATATTGTAAGCATAAAAATGGATAATGATTTAATTTTTGTAATCTTTTAGCCACTTAACGCATCTCAAATTAAGTAGTGAAGTGAATAAAAAGTTATTAACTTGCTAACGTGTACACTTACAAGTTTTTGTTTTCCATTTTATAGGACTTAAAATTCCAACTCTGTGCTTTTTTTATATTAATAATAAAGTAGCCAAAAACTAAATGAAAAAAAAAATAATAATAATTGAATTGAGTATAAATGCGTTTTGCAATGAAAACAACATTTTTTGATTGATCTACAAGTATTAATTGTATTAAAAAAAAAGAGAGAGAAAAATTGAGTGATGTGTTTAGTCACGCTAGTTCATTCCTTTTTTTCTCTCTTTAAAAAAAAAGGACAGAGCGTTTAATTAATTTATACACAATTAAACAATTTACCCAAGGCATTGTCTTTCTTTATTCCATTTCTCATCCCACGTTCCAAGTGAATTTCTTTTTTTTCTTTTATAGGCACTGGAGGCAAATATCCCCCCCCCCCCTTTTCACAAAAAATTCTCTCTCTCCTTTTTTTTCTATATGTTTTTTTGGAGGGATGAAATTTTTTTCAACTATTCTTCGGGGGGTCCCCCGGTTTTTTATATAATATATTTTTTTTTCTTTTCTCTTTATATATAAAATATATATATATAGAAAGAAATTAATTGATTTTTATAAAAAATTTCGAGACTTTTTTTGATCTTTCTTTTTTTTTTTTGCTCCCCTCCATCCAAAAGGGTGGTGTTTCGCGGCCTGGTTTTTTTTTTTTTGTTTTTTTTTTTTTTTTTTTTTTTTGTCTGTGTATCTCATAACTCAAAAAAGAAAAGAGGTAGGAAGTTGAAAATTTTTTTGGCACTTCGGCCCCTTGGACTGTTTAACTTTTAAAAAAACAACCAAGAGTATTTTTTTTTTTTTTTCATTCAAAATTTTTTTTTTTTTTTAAAAAAAAAAAATAATTTTTTTTTTTTAATAAAAATTTTTTGAAAAACAACCTCTTCTAAAAAAAAAGAGAAAAAGTTGCCATGGTATCAAAATATAAATATTCTCCCATACTTATACAATTTTACATCTTGAATTCAATTGTACCCTATTGTCGGAAATTAAATACATGGCGACTAGAGGAATCTGGTGTGACAAGCACAGTACACAACTTTCGATTACCGAAGGTAACACAAAGTTGTGTTCTGTGGATCACATGATATTTTTTTCTAGATATCTATTAATATTTCAGTTCTATATGAAGTAGATCAAGTAGCCATCGCTTTAGTTCTGGTTATAACGTTCAGGATTCTTGATTTGACACCACCAATAAGACAAAAATTAGCAACCCGATATCTGTTCCCCGAGTAAAAAGTTGAAGAGTATAGGTCGAAAATATGCTTATCTCGAAAATTAAGTAATAAAAAATAACATATTATTTTCTATAGGTTTTGGTCAACTCGTTTGTTCTTTTCAAAATAATTAAATATCATGTTAGACATTGATGTTAGATTATATAAACCTGGAGAGGCAAAAAAGTTGGCCAAAACCGGTATCTTAAAAATAATAGACTATAATATAAGATTGAAGTTGGGAAGAATAAAACCAGCGTTTTGTTGAACAACTTTATACTTTAATCTAGGCAGACGTTTCGGTAACCATAACGGTTGCCATCTTCAGTGTCAATGAAAATTTTTTAGCCAGTGCTTATGCTTATGCTTCCTATGAATAACTATATTATTTATTTTTTTTAAGGTCTTTTTCGGCATCTAAGGCCATTTAGACACCATCCCTATTTATTTCAAATGATTTGTAGTCAAATCAAATGAAATAAATTTTCTCGCTTGGGTTGGGAAGCGAACCCGGGACTCCGGTGCGAGAAGCAAATGTCTTCCCACTGAGCCACGGCTCCCGGGCAACTATATTATTATTATATATGAAAGAGACACCTTAAAAAACTTTCATTGGCACTGAAGATGATAAACATTATGGTTATCGAAACGTCTGAATTTAAGTATAAAACGTTTGTTTTATTCCTCCCGATTTCAAATCTCATATATCCAGCAGTATAATTTTTCTAAAATTTGAAATGTATGGTATGTTATTATAAAATTTTAGACGCTCTGAGGATTCGCAAAATCTTATAAAACTTTTTAGAAAAGTGACCCATCACAAGTTAATAAAATTAGCTGAAACGTTTTGTTAAAGGAGTCTGTTTCATTAAATAGAGGCTACCTTCCTGGCTGCTGTCCTCCAAATCTCACTTACAAGTTAATAAATACATTTCTATATTTGTATTTATATCTAATAAAGAATGAAATCGAAGCTCCTGACTCTTTACTATTTATTTTAGAAAAATTTATATATTAATAGGCTAATTCTGCTATGGACAGCGGCCCTAACCTATATCATATTGAAAAATATATCACATCTCATCATTTTATTGTTAAAGTTTTTTTTAAAATTGTTGAATCAAAATAAAAATATCAAATATATATTTCTTTTTTAAATAAAATGATGAGATGTCGAATATTTTACTATAAGAATAAAACTGAAGGGGTTTCTGCCCCACAAAAAAAGCCATTTAACAGAGACTCCACTAACCACCCATACATCAAACAACCGGCCCTTAGTATACCAAGTTATTCATAAAGTTCTTAAGCTGAAACAAAAATGTTTAGTTGTTGGGAATGTCCGTCTTTCATGGGAACCCATCAAATACAAATAGGTTTAGACAGAGATGTTTTGTTTGCTATAAATAAATGGAAGCCCGTGACCCGTGGCTCGTGCCTAGGCCTCCGGGTTCGCTTTCCGTCCTAAGTGAGAAAAATTTATTTTATAAATAGAGATGGAGTCTAAATGGCCTAATAAAGCATTAAACAGGAAGGAAATTTTTTATGTTATGATTAAAGCCCGGATTTTAAGAAAAATGCTTATTGCTGAATTATTGTATATAAGCAACCATTAGATATTTAATTTTCTACACGAATTAAGCAAAACTAAATGTATTGAAATTGCTTTTATGCTTTTTTTCCCTTTCGTCCTTATTTGAACTTATTTTACGTATGATTTTTCATGGTTTTTATTTATTTATTTTTTTAAATAAAGGAAACGAACTTTGTGAAAAACTTGATCGTTTGAAATAAATTAAAAAAGTGACAAGAATACTGACTTGTAAGGCCGAACCCATAAAGGAACTCGCTCGGCCTCCCAAATTCTTTTGAGCATAGTCAACAACTGAGATGCGAGAAGTTCTTGTCTCAAATCATCGCCACATTTGACAATAACAGAAAGGAGTCGCCAATTGGAGAGATGGCCATAAGGCGAGGATTCTCGGACTCGTCGTTCCTTTTCTTCCCAGGGCTCTTTTAGAGCTGAAGCAGAAGGATCTTCCGGATCAGATGAGAAAGTTGATTTTGAATCGTGGATGCTTTCAGATAGACGTCGACGAATATCCCCGGCGGCGATGAACACCGGTTCACGAGAGTCGCTTGACTCTTGACTGAATTGTGAAATGGTATCCCGATCGATTGTTTTGTGTAATTGAAGGTACTATTAAAAAAAATTAATAAGAATAATTCAAAATTTATATTTTCAATAGCATATTTTTGAATTTTTATTAATATTCTATATTATAATCAGGAAGCGGATTTTCGTGCAATAAAAATGTGTCATGCATTAAAAGCTATCCTTCATGCAGTAAAAAACTTCATTTCGTGCAAAATATTTATAATTTTATTAATAAAAGGACTTAAAAACAATAGTAAAAATCTTCGAGTTTTTATTATAGGCAGTGATCCATCCTTATTTTTGGACTTTTACGTTTATTTTATATAAATAAATTTTATATAACTGGAAAGGGGTGGAGTTAAAGGGGTAGTTTCATAAATAAATTCAAAATAAAAATTTTTTAAAAAATGGTTGTGTTGAATAAACCCCATTCCGCTTTCTCTATTTAAGTAAATAATTTAACGATCTACAACCAAATTAAAAAAAAAAAATATAGAACAAAACTGAATTCGTGCAAGAAAAATGGAATTTCATGCAAAACACCCAAAAGGTGCATTTTCATGCAATATAGGATTTGATAGTGATGTATCGTGGCTAAGTTCAATACTATGTTATATGTTCATAACTTCACGTTGTTGAGAACAACAATGCTTGTAAAAATTTTAATCGAGGTAAATAAAGATAGAGTCTTGAAATCAACCGTATTCATTTTATTCCCCTCATACGAAGGCATCAGATAGATAACTTCTAAAATATGTAATTCGTATAGATACTAAATTTCACATTGCAATCTAATAGCAAAAAAATAATGCCATAACATGTAAATCCGCTCACTGATTATGAGTATCCAATTTGAGATTATTTGTCTAAATTAAGAAATAGAACAAATAAAAGCAAATGGAGTTAATAACCGGCATAGAAAGGCGTAGAGGTTAGTATTACTTGTTGTGAAATTTCATCATCCTCTTGCGACCAGCAGTCTCCTGATTCATCTTCCATTTTATACATGCTGAATGAGGTGCAAGAAGGAACGCTCTCGGGAACTGGAGTTCTCTCGGCTACGAGATTCTCTTCTGATTTCGTGTGTCGAAGAGTATTCATGATCTTCGTCGGAACTGGTGAAGCGTGAATATCATCCACTTCCAAAACTTCCACGTAGATTATATAGGGCGCCTGAGAAATGTGAATAAATTTTCAAGTAAATATATTTTCTATTTTAAATTCTTTGTGTGTATTAAGGGTATATAATGAAAATGAAAATCAGCCTTAGAGTTCTGAGCCATATTAATTAACCTTCACCGCACCTTCAAAATGTTTGGACATTTTTCAGTTTTTTGCTCATATCTCGTAAACTAGGCATATGTTTTCCACCATAGGCATGAATTAATAAATATTTAATTATACAAATCCCCCTCGCGGCTTATATACGCGATGTATATAATATCTTAAATATTGTAAATGTAATTTCTTATTTATTAAGCAAAGAGGCAGAGCATTAAATTGCTAAAGTTTGGTATATAAAACCAATTTATAGACCAAATATTAACCGAGATAAGGCCGATCAAATTTAGACAAATTTTCTCGAAATGTAAATACTTTGTCTCTATATATTTCATATTATATATATATATGAATATAGGGTAAGAGAAAGTAAAAATAGCCGAAAAAGAATAGCCCTGTCGATTATCCACTTGGAAAGTATTATGAAGTTAATGAAATTTTTACAGGTTATTTTGGGGTACTCTAGGATAGTTATCCTAATTTTTTAACCTCGAGGTTCATGTGCTAACTTGGGGGGGGGGGGGGGGGGCAAAAATTTTGAACTTTTTTTCAGTTTTTCGCTTACATTTCGTAAACTAAGACTATGTTGTTCATCATAGTCCTATGCAAAGTTGTAGAAGATTATATTTTCTAAAATTTGGTACATAAAATGAATTTATAGACCAATTATTAACCGAGATAATGCCCGTAATTCCTGGACGTAAAGACGATGGGCCGAAAAAGACCCATAACCGGCTGAGTGTAACAAAAGCTATTATTCTTTTGTAAATTTTTTAAAATCTAATTAACTCAAGTGTTTAAATGAAAAGAACGAATTCAGAGAAAATGGGATTTTTTGGATTTAGGGAAAAATATAGGTTCTGGGTCGTTTTCGACTCGAAGGTGAGGTGAGCGTTAAGCTTAAAAGTTTTGCTAGATCTATTTTACTTTTTCGTATACGAAGTATACATTGAGAAAGTATTGTAATCTGTTTTAAACTTGAATATAAAAACTTTTGACGGTTTTGATTAGTATATTAAGCGGTTTTTTTCACTACTTGAACAAAAATGCAACAACGGAGCAGAGGATTAACATCCGCCATTACAATGGCATCACCCTGAGTAGCATCCGCAAAATAAAGAACCGGGCCGGGCCATCTCACCGGGAATTACTCTATTTTTATTATTATGTAATAATATTTAATAAATTACCTTATCTTTAGAATTAAGAACCCTCGCATCTTGGGGTGGTATCCTAACAATATGATGAGGAGTTTGACTGTGAATTGGAAGCCAAACCCGCGCAGGTAAGTTCAGGTTGATATTGTTCAACTCTACCCAAAGGCGAGTTGTTTTTGCTTCCTTAGTTGGTATAGAACTCAATAATTTGCCAATGGATATTAATACTCGGATAAATTCCATTTCAGGGGCAAGACGAGGTGCCTAAATAAACATAAATAATAAATAAATTTCGAGTCATATTGAATAATAAAAATATTGATTGATATTTACATTGCAAATGCATCTAATTCTTTGACCTTTGAGTTCATTAACAACACCTTGGCAAGTGTTGAAGCAAGAACATCCATTATCAAAAGCTCTACCTGAGCTTAAATCTCCCAAAGATGTCTTACTTGTTCCTAAAAAATCCAAAATAAAAACGGTGTATTAAATTGAAAGTTTCGAATTATGTTTTATTCAGAATACAGTTAATAAATGAGAAAAGTTTAAAAAATAAAATTTAACGTCCAGTTCTAAGCTTATAATTACTTTACTGAATCGTATTAATTTAATTTATTATTAAAATACAATACATTTGTACAAGTTAAATGAATTGTAAAAATTTGTAAAAAAAAAAATTTGTCTATAGTAATTTATTTGGTCAACGATATTTTTTGAATATCAAGCAAAAGCTTAAAATTAATTTGCCTCACTTTCAAAACCAATGACTCATTTGTAGAGTATTTTAATATTTTTACTTTTGTTACTTATATATTTTGTTATTAGTAGATATTTTATTCATAGTGGGGGACATGAATAAAATATCTAAAGAACGAAAAGAGCTAGGTGGTTGAAATTTGATATTAAAGTTAGGTACCCCCCCCCCCCCCAGCATGTAGCACGATGCTTTAAAACAAAATAGGCCAAAAAGTACTAATACTTTACTGATGTACTTTTTTGGATTTTTCCGATTTTCTCAAAATTCGCTCTAAAGATTTGATAAATCTATTATTTTTCGATGCTCTTTAAAATGTATATTCTCATTTTTGGACTCAAAATTGTTTGAAGCACACTTTACTCTTGTACTTGATAGGAAAGATAGGACAAAAGGTTGCCATGGGATTTTCCATTTTGAATTCTAATGTACTGCTGATGATACTAAATATATGTCGACACAAAATCTGGCGTGACCAACAAAGAACAAATTTCAACAATTACAGTAGGTAATGTGAATAGGTAATCTCTCCTCAGCATATTCCAAGTTATTTTTGAGAAGAATCTCAATATATTTCGTTTTGCCAAACATCTCCAGATTTTGTAAAAACATAATTAACTTTAAAAAAAAAAAAATTAACGGGGAAATGAAAGCTGTCCAATTTAAATTTCTAAAATTACAGGATCCCTAAATTATATAAAATATATTTATAAAATTTAAATGAAAATATTTATTTATTAAATATAAAATAAAATTTACTGTCAGGTCCTTTTATTCATATTCCTGACAATGAACAAGTATTTATTAAGTATTTAAAGAAATTAAAGAAAAAAAATATTTTCACTTATATTTACTATAATGAGGGCCAGAGTCAGAAGGGAATCAACCCTCGTAATGATAAAAATATAATATCGATGATAGAATTTATAAAAAATATTTTTTTTTTTAATTTACACATTTGGGGAAGGAGCAATTGGCTGTATCGCAACCCCCTCCCCTCCCTCATTTCTCCAAAGATTTCCTGGCTACGACCATGTTTGTAATACAATGTATAGTAATCCAGGATTGGATAAGTTGATAGGCCAAATAATGATGCATCAAAACGACGTTGTATTACATATAAATAAAACGTCTGAATAAAGAAAAAAGTTTATCTAATAATATACAAATGTTTTGTAATCTTACAAATAAGATAATAGATCAGAGGCTGATATAATAAAATATATGTGTATATTTATATTCTCATTAAAGAAATTGAAAGAATTCGGCGAATAATATTTTTTTTTAATAAAAATGAATCTAAGTTTAATTAAAAAGAAAACTCATTCATGACTGTATTCTGAAAGATGCATGAATTTTGAAATACCTGGAGTTTGTAATGATCTATTTCCTTGCAAGAGACCAGTGGCATCTGATCGGGAACGCTGATGAGTTTTTTTGATCAAATTAGTGATGACAGGCAGAGTGAGAGGCTGATTTGGAGCAATGTCAGTGGAACTTAAGGATTCCTTTAATTTTGTTTGTTCAGATAATGAAAACATAGTTTTGGAATCAATTTTAGGGCGAAATTCTTCGGAAAGAATTTGAGTCTTGAGCTTAGTTCCGTGAGATTTCTTTTTTGATTTTAAATGTGCATCGGAACTGTATGCGTCCAAAAGCCAGGCACATTTTAAAGAAAAATCCGCTGATTCTCTACATCTAGAAAAAGAGAAAATTTAAGTAACAGTTTAAATAAGATAATGATTTTTGGTAATTAAAAATTCATCATTAATGGAAAGAACTCACCTATAAACGAAATATGGACGGAGGACTTCAGCGAGATCATGCATTTGTATATACATGCTAACGAGTTGGGGTAAGTAAAAATCCATCTCATTATCAGGGTAACTAAATATTTTATTTCCTAGAAAAAAAAGTCATATTAGAAATTCTTTGCTTTGAATAAAAAATTTATAAATATAAATGTATTATTTTGAGAAATATTTAACTTAAAATAAAGGTTTCAAGAAGAGATACGAGTACAATTGAATGGTAGTCAATTCAATTGAAATAATTGTCGGAAAGCGAGCTCCCTGACCGCTATTACAAGAGGCGAGTTCTTTATCACTGGCCCAGGGGCTCTAATAATTTTAATAAATGGAGAAAAAATTTACATTATTATTATTTTTAATCAAAATGATGAAGTGAATAAAACAAAAATGTTTGCCCTCCAGAAACATTTCATTCAAGTGTTTATCATAATGAAGAATGGTAAAATATTCTAAATCATCTTTAAGCAAAATTCATCATCAATTTGAATATTTTGTTTGATACATTGCTCTCTTAAAACTCTGTAAAACACATTTATATATAATAAAAGCAGCAGAAGTATAAATTGAAAAATAATTATTCAAATGCTCTTGTCTATCGAGTTCGTCAAAACAGTGACATCTTAAGGCCAGCATTACAATAAAGTATATTCATTAATTCAGATTACCTAAATTAAAATTGAATATTTTCTATCTTATTCATGCCAACAATTATTTCAATTTTAATTTATATTAAATTTATGAAAAAAAATTTATTATCTAGTATACTTCATTATAGATAGCTCTGTGCTGAAGATGTCATTATTTTGACAAAATCTATAGCCAAAAGCTTTTTAATAAATACTTGTGGTATAAAAAGAACAATAATCAATTTTCGAGTATTCAGAAAATACGAGATTGGTGTCTGAACAAGCGTTATGTTAAAAGATCTTCATAAGAAACAAATGAAAAATTTAGCAAATTCCTTAATGAAATATATTACTAAATTTTATTTACTTATGTCATATTTTATCTTTTATTATGAAAAAAGCCAGTTCTTTTTTGGCTAATACTCTAGATGGAATGAATAATCAGATGTTTTTTTTTAAATGCAAGATAGAGAAAGAGTAGAGCAGAGGATTGACATTTGACAGTCATCATTAATAAACAAATATGTTTTCTATTTATTTATATGAAATTCGTTTCGGTTAATGTGCTTCTCTAAGTATTAACATAATGAATGGCGAAAACGTTGTATTTTACAAAAACAAATAGCCTTATGAGAAATAATAATTAAGTCCTTAAGAAGAGTTTCTTTATCCATGTCAAGGTCCTTTGGTTAAGTGACTTAGGGCCGGGTGCTTCATGTATGGGTAGTGGAGTCTCGGTTACGTGGCTTTTTTTTGTAGTGCAGACACCCTCATCAGTTTTATTCTTATAGTAAAATATACAACATCTCATCATTTTATTAAAAAAAGAAGTAGATATATTTGTTATTTTTATTTTGATTCAATTTCTTTTAATATTAAAATGATGAGATGTTATATATTTTAAAATATGTAAAAGGTTAGGGCCGCTTGCATCAGTTGTAGCCATTTTGCTTTCAAATGGATAACCCAGCCTTCGAGTATATGTATATGGATATATGTTTAATTTTTAGCCCAAGTCTCTGTTAAGTTAGTGATGACCCAAAGTTTCGTTTAAGATATAACAAAGGGGTGATATTAGAACCACAATCCTGGCACCATCTTAACTTCACGAATGTAAATGACAGAAACAAGCTGCAATCTATCTCTTTTTTTGTTATTATTCATTGTGTCAGTCAGAATTATATTTCTAGGATATATGACAAGGTGAGAATAGGTGTAGGCTAGGCTCTTGGCAAAGAGAAAATAACTTTTTAGTGTTTTCTCCGAATATTTCGAAGGCATTTAATAGCACTTCTTCATCTGTGGCTCACTCTAAAGCCACATACAAGCTGAGATTTCGGAGCGAAACGTCTGAGAGTCAGATCTCTACATAATAACCAGCTCTCGCAAGCAATAAGGCGTCAATGAATGCCTTCGGAATATTGGGAGAAAACACTCTAAAAAGTTATTTGTTTCTCTTTGCCAAGAGCCTAGCCTACACCTATTCTCATTTATATTACTTGGCACGCCACATCCTTTTGTATATATGACAAGGTGTTGAAGAAATTATTTGAATATTTTCTAATATCCAAGTTGAAACTATGTTCGAGGGTTGGCCAACTCCCTCTGGCGATACGAATATTCTTCTAACTTCAGTTAACGCATTGCAATTTTTAAATTTTGGTAAAAAAATTAATTATTTTAACTAGGTAGAGCCTTGTTTGAAAAGGATGGAATTTTTTCAATCAATGCTCAAATAGACTGTTTATTGGCCAGTCAATATATATTTAAGATAGCAAGTTTGCGAGATATGTTTGTGTTTAAGATTGGGCAAAATTGCACCCCCTGGAGTCGAACTAGGACCTCCACGCTTTCGCGGGGCGTGGACTACCCTTGTCCTAGGGCGCCGATCCAATAAGCACAACATATAATATTTATTTAAATTAATTTCAATTTTTATTTTTTAATAATATTTATAAGTTATGTGTCTTTATTAAATTGCTAGCTTCACAAAACCTTTAATACTGAAGAGGGTTTCTGCATTACAGATTAACTTGTAGGTCAACTAGTTACCCATATATCAAGCAACCAGCCCTTAGCCTTGTAATGAAGAAACCCCTTTCGCTGTTAGATCTTATTATAAAATATCTCATCTTTTTATTATTATAAGAAGTAGAATTAAATGGAAAATAAAACAATTTTTCAATTCTTGTAATAAGAAAATGATGAGATATAGGGTATTTAATGATATATTAATAATAGAAATGAACGAGATTTCTCATTTAAAAGGCTAAGTCGCTTAATTAAGGGACAGCTATTTGATCATGGATTAAGAATCCGGTACTAAACAAATCTATTTAAGCAGGCTTAAATATCTGGAAATTTTAATAAAGCCTGCTGGAATAAAGCATTCTTTTCAAACAGCCCTTTAGCAAAAACAACTAAGGTGAATTCTAAGGAGAATATTTTTGTATCCTTAACAAAATAATTATCTTATAAAATATAGTATTTAATTACCTAAATAGCTTTGGACTCCGGGCTCTTTTGAATTAAATAGATAAGTGATAGCCATTGACATATCAAACATTTTACACTCAAAGAATCTTAGAAGAATACTTTTGGCACCCTCAACACGAATTTCTTCTTCATTTTTATTTGGGTCGGGTGATAAAGATGAGCCGCAACAGAGGGAATTAGTTCTGGAAGTGCAACTTTTTGATTCAGGATTCCTATGATCACTCAAATTGGAACTAATTATAGGTGAACCGAAATGTCCATTGCACAAATGTTCAACGCTTGATTCTCTGGTGGCAATCACTGGATCAGAAACGGCCGAGCCACTTTCAGAGCCACAAATAATTCCGGAATCATCCGATCCAAGGCTGGTGATCTCTTCTTTATCTCGGCCACCTGATTTACACGGTCCATTAGTTGTTGATGTTGAGGGTCCGACACAGGGGGTGGTGGAGGAGGTGGAGGGTTCGTGGGCTTTGCTGGTGACTATCGTCGCCATTTCTGCATTTATAGGAAGGCCTGGAAACGGATTCACACCTGGAGATTCACATTGGGGACTTGGGCTGATATCGACTTCTGGGATGCGTTGTAAAGCAGAGTCAAGACTTCTATTTCGATGATGTATTGTTAAAGTTGTGTTAGTTGTTATTTGAGAAACTGGAGGTAGTAAAATGCCCATAGATCTAAAAAAAAAAAAAACATTAAATTAATAAGTGGCGCACAATAAAAAAATGTATGTAATGAAGAGATAGAGATATTAGTCAAAATGAGGTGAACCAGGTTCAATAAAACTTCCAGAATAAGACAATTCGGTTTAAATCGATTGGGCCTCAGTTATTTGGTATACATATTGTAATATTGAACCAGCCTTTCTCAATAATAAAAATTATTTGAGGGGGATGGACCAATATATTTAGGCAGAAACTTCTTATTCTGCGAGTTTGATTAAACCTAGTGCACCTGCACCCCATTTTGGCGGATCTCCATCTCTTTATTACAATTACATCACAGCCATAGCAACAAACAGCAGAAAAATGTATGTTCTTTTAATTGTTCAAATTTTTGAATTTAAGGAATGAGAATAAACATTTCAAAGGTGACCTAGCCTGCTCAAATTAATATCGGTATCCGAGATAAGGAAAAGATTTAAACTTTCAAAGCAAATCATTTTCCGAGTAAAAAATTACTTAAAAAAATAAATATACATACAAGACTTGTTTATTTAATAGAAGTTAAGAAATTTGGAGACTAAAATATTAAAATATTAACAAAAAAAATAAACAAAGAAACGTGATAAGATGATAATTAAAATTAATCTTGTGATTAGATTCACATAAAATACACTTTATAAATAATAAAATGGCGATTAAAATATAAATAAAATTGATCCTATCAATCAAATCAAGATAAGCAACTAAATAGAGTAATTCAATTAGTATATCTGGAAAAAAATTTAAATTTGTTTGAATACTTAATTAGGATAATCAGCATCATTTAACTTATTTAATAGTTAAATAAAATATTTTTTAAATTTCATTTTAATAAAATGACCGTTCTATTTGAGATTTTCTCTAATTTAGTAAAAATGTATTTCCTTGCAATATTCAACAAATTACAGTATTTAATAATTCAAAGTGAATATTTCTTAAATTCATATCAAACAAATTCTAATTCAAAATAATATCATTTTACTATTATAATAGTTGAGTTATTTAAATAGGAAATGTTCTTTAATTTTTTAAATAAAAATCAGAATGAGAATCATTTTCTCGTATATCAAATAAGTTTTCCAAGATATTTAAAAAATATTTTGAGACAAATTTGTAAACAAAATATTGAGATGTCTCTTTCTTGATTTAATTAATATTTAGATATAACAGTAAAAATTAATTTACAGATATTCCATGGATTTCTCCAAAAAACGATAATTTTTGCATTTTATTTGAATTAGAATAAATTCAAGTAAATAATATTATTTCCTACCAAAAAGTCTATATTTTAAGGTCAAAATGAAATGAAAAAGTAACAAATTCAGTGAGGTAAGAATATAAAAATAAATAATTATTAAAGAAATAATTTTGTCTATGAAATTTAAGGAGTTCGGGAAATGAGCCAGGGATAAAATGAAAGAATTTTTGTGTGTCATTTGCCAATATTTTGAAGTATATTTCATCGTCTAATTTTAGAATAAACTAGTAGAAAGAATATATATATCAACCAGTAAGAAAAGAAGGATTTTAGTATTATATACAAAATTGTTTCTACTCGTATTATTTTAAAATTCTTATTCGGATTTCTCTAGTAAAAAAATTTATAAACAATTTTGTATAAGTGTAAATTTCTCAGTAAGATGAATAAAAACAGATGATTGTTGATAAAAAAGTTAGGACAGTAGAATATATAAATATATTTATTTATATAGGGGTATAATATTTATTCTCTCTAGTTATTACAAAGAACAAAATATGAATTTCTGTTAGTTATCTTTTTAAATTCTTATAAAATTTGGTCTGCCTTGATAATAGTGAATTTCAAATAAGGATGGATTTTTCTTTTCTTTTCTTAAATAACCTTTGAGAATTATTTTTTGAATGAACAAGGGAATAAATTATATTTATAATATATATATATACCTGAAATCCAAACTGAGATTGCGCTGATGGTTGCTTAATCTCTGTCGAACAGGTAACACGACTGGATTTGGTCGACCGTGTATAGGAGGAACATTATTCAGAATATTTAGCTGTGGTCGTTGAATAATATTATTTTCCACATGTTGCTCCTGATTCAAAACTTCATTTCCATCAATTGTATTCATGATAAATTAAGAAAAAATATAAACCGTTTTAATATAATTGTTATCATATCTGTAAGAGAGAAAAAGTATTATATTTAGTAAATATAAAATATAGGGTAATTTTTATTTATCAAGCCGTCATTTCCTGATTTTTTTCTTTACTCAAAACAATAGAATGGACCTTATTAAAATTAATTAATATGATATATTCAAAACGATCCACTCCGCGGGAATAATAAAGGCGAAGAAAGAAGAAGATTCAAAACTATCCTCTATTCTTTACAGCTTGATGTCAGGGATTTTTTTACTAATTAAAAACTCAATTTTCAATTATTTATATTTGTTGTTTACAGGTGCACCTGTTTCGTTGTGAAAAGATCTTCAGAATTGTTAGTTCAGATTGTTAATCTTATTCTTTTTTGTAATAAAATTATATATAAAACTAAATTAAACACTGTCCGTCTAAAAAAGAGTAAAACCTTTTTTACATTTCTAAGTAAGTTTAGTCCAAATTCAAATCATTTGAATCAAATTAAAACAATTTAAATAAAATAAAGACTAATATTCATTTTGGAACTAGTCGGCGTTATTCCCAAATGTATAGTTGTATATTAATTCAAAATTTTATTTTTATAAGGGTTTCCAATAAAATATTAAAAGAAGAAAAAACAGAAATGGAAAGATTGTTAGTTTTTTTTTTAATTTTGGTGAAAATCAAAACATTGAAATTAGTCTTCATTCTATTCTAATTAAAATGGTTTGTATATATGTTAAATTTACATAGAAATGTATAAAATATTTTATATTAAATGTATAATTACAAATCTCTAAGATATATTGGAATTATTTTTTTTTTTAAGAAACGAAGTGTAAAGTATTTTTATACCGGGAGTATATTATATATATAAAACTCCAGAAATTTTTTTTTCACAAATATGTATATATACAGTATATTATATATATATATATATAATATATTTACATGATTTTTTTTTACGGTTTCTTATTATTTAATATTAGATATATACCTCTCACATTAATCCTTAGTTTTATATACGTAATTTAATAATTAAAAATATTTACATATGAAAAATAAGATTAACTATTCCTTCTTGTATCTAAATTAATAAAAGATTATTTTCTGAAGATGGTGTCTTCACACCGATACACCTCCAGCTGTAAACAACAAAAATAAAGAATTCAGGATAGTTTTTAATTAGTCTAAAAAAAAAAGGCCTGAGATTGTCAAATTTTGAACTGGAAAGAAATGAAGATTGTTTAAACTTAAAATATAATATAGTTATTAAAGTTTATTCATATCAATTGTAAATTGTAAATTTTTTTTTTTTTTTTTTTTTGATAAAAACATCAACAATATTGGAAAACTTAGAAAAGAAAAAAATTAGGTCATATTGGAATATAAAAATTGTTTAAGAAAAAAAGACTTGAGAATTTGAATTTTTCTTTTAAAAATAATAAAGTTATAAGATATAAAAATCAATGTGCGTGATTATCTATCTTCTATATGAAATAAACATTGTTTGTATATTGGTTACAAAAAAAATGATAAAATATGTATGGGTCAAGAGATTTGATTCAAATAATCGAAAATTCTGGGCAGTATACAAATTTTTGTTTGATTATGTCCGTTTTTTAATATTTAAAATTAAATTTCAAGGAATTTTATCAAAAAAATCGAGCAACTTTTTTTTGAGTGTTCATAAACACATTGAAAAAAAAATGTTAATAATTATATTCAGCAAATACTTTAAAATAAATTAATATGGATTATATTCACAATAAAAATAAATGACGTCAAAATAATATATAAAAATCACCCAGGGTGGAATGAACAAATTTAATGACATATGTGTTATAATTACCTTTGTATTTTATTTCTTAGGATAAAATCATAATGAGTGAGGATTTTAAACTTGAACCATATTTACAATTTAATTTTCTAATTTAAATGTTTGTTTACAATGAAACGAAAATAAATTTTTTTCTAATAATCAATGGGTGTGTAACCAAAGGTTATTGTTCCAGTTTTGACATTTAGAGAATAATATCAACAAAGGGCTATAAAACAAAATAAATTGAAAGCTATTAAAAAACAAACAAATTATTAATATATATATTTAATATATATATTATTATATTGTGTGTGCGTGTGCGTGTGTAAAAAAAAAATAAATAAAAATATAAGACCAATCAAAATAAAAGAATGACAAAAAGTGAAAAATAAGATGGAAAATGAAAATACATAAAATTTTTATAATTAAAGGATAATATATAAATAAAAAGAATGATGATTACCTTATTGTGTGAAAAAAAAACTTTAAAAAATAACGAAAATAAAAGAGATGCTAAATATTTCGTGCCACGATAGCCATTTTAGAGTATAGACGTACCAACTTGGCCTCGCGACGTCATTATTATTTTTATTTATTTTTCATAATAAAAAAGTAATTTATATAAATTTGAATTGAACAACATAAGATAATATTATAAGTATTAAAAATGAACTATTTTTTAATATGATAAAGGTTGTAGTTTTTAGAGAGAATTAGTGTTATAAGGTTGGCAATAATCGTTTTGATAGAAAGCAGAAGCAATGCACTGAGAAAAAAGTGGGGAACAAGAATGAAAGGAATGAGTGGGAAATAAGCGAGAAGGTCACCGTCTCGGTGCACTTGCACTCACCACTCACCACTCAGGACCCAACATCAAAGCCATTTACTATTATGAATGGGCCTAATCAGGGCCATATCCAAAAATTTTAGGGCGAGGTGTTAGCATGGGCGTAACTAGGGGGGTGCCGGGGGGCCCGGTCCCCCAAAAGGCTCGTGCCCCCCCCCCCAAAAAAAAAGCTCCCTGTCCCAAGAAAAATTGAGACAATATGGGGCTTTCCAGGCCCCCCGGAGGGTAGCTGGTCCCATGGCCCCCCAGCCAAACTCTCTAGTTACGCCCATGGGGGTCAGTGTAGAATATTCCCTAGGGTGACTCCCCCCCCTAAACCAGGGTGGATTCACGTTCGTGGTGGAGGATGCGACCGAATTTCTCTTCTCAAAATTTTTTTTTTTTTAATTTATAGAGTTTTAAAAATAAAAACTCCCCCAGAAATCCTACTGGGGGTGGAATATCCCATTAATAGTAGCGTAACTAGGTGGGGGCAAAGGGGGACGCTCATAATAAATTTATTGTATATCCAAGAGGGGATCCAGAGGAGTTTCTCGGGGGGGGGGGGGGGGGGTAATCTGGTGTGACTGGTCGCACAGCACACAATTTTTTCTTAATTTTGGTAATTTAAAGGCGCATTCTGTATTTTTGTTTGTCAGAATATAAATACAAAACAAATTTTTAAGTATTCATTTTTAAAATTTTACATTAAAAATAATTTTTTTTTTTTTAAACGGCGATCTAGGGCTTAGCCCCCTCCCCCCACCTGGCCCCAAAGACTAGTTACGCCACTGCCCATCAATGCTACAAAGAAAGCAAAAAAAATTAAAAATATTGATTATAGTATTAAAAATTAATCCGAGTGATACATCATGGACTCAAAATTTTTCAATTATTTGGAAAAATTTTATTATAAAAAAATGGAGACAAGGCTATAGAGACGAACAGATTCTTATACAATAGATTATAATATAAAGCAGGAAATGGTTAGGTCCGGTTCTCACTCTGTGAATCATCTAAATATAAGATATTTTCACATGAGTTATTTAGAGGAATTCTTTTTTCAAAAAAAAAAAAAAAAAAAAAAAAAAAAGATTTAGGGGAGACCAGGGGAATGGCGCCAAACAATTTTTTTAATTGATAGAAAAATGTATTATAATTAAAAAAGATGATGAGACTGCATTCTATATTTAATTATTCACTAAATTTTTTTGGTGCGTGGCCTGTCACTCTAAGTACCGAAACAAATTTTTTTTTATTTTGTCTATTCAGTGGCGGGATTCCCCCAGGTACCCGGGTAATGCTGCTGTGCTCTCGGGTAATTACGCCACCTCATATAAAACTAAATAAATAATGGAAAAATAAATAAAACAAATAAATCCATGAAAAAACTTGAACTTACTAATTAAGTTTATTATTTAGGAAAAAATAACTACTGTATATTTTTGTATATTTGAAAGATTAAATAATTGAAGTAATATTAATCATTCAAAAAAAAAAAAAAAAAAAAACAACTTAACATTTAGAGTCTTGAAGCACCCGGCAAAAATCTCAAAGATAATTGTCTAAAGAGTCAGCCCCATTACATTTACTGGGCACGTTTCTATGATGGCGGAATAATTCCGGCTTAGGAGGCCGGATCTATAGATGGGGGGGGGGCAGTGGGGGGCATGTGCCCTGGGCGGCGGATATCACGGGGCGGCAATTAAAGAAAGATTTACTAAAAAAAAGAAGATAAAATGATATGAATTTTGTATAGAAAATTTTAAGGAGGGGGCGGCAAATTAAATTGTGCCCCCCCCCCCTAAAAATCTTCTAGTTCCGGTCCTGGAATAAACAATATTATTTAGTAGCACCACATCAACAGATTTCAAGGCAGAGAGAAAATTTGAAACTTATTGAAATGTACCATCAAGAGAAAAGATATTGGACAACCCTGCATCTGCCTAGTTATGGCCCTGTATACATACCTCAAAAGGCTCTAAATCCAGGCACACGTGAGGGGTTGTCCAATATCTTTTCTCTTGATGGTATATCTAAAAACCGGGAAAACCGGGACATATTTAACAACAGGTCCGGACACTGGGATAAGTTTAATGGTTGCCTATATCTTGTTTTGAAGGCGCTGTATTCAAAACATCTCTTTTCCAATTTCTTTCTTGGATGAATAAAGGAAACAAAATCGAAAGCGAGGAAACAACCTGACAAATTGAGTCAAGTTTAAAGAATAGCGCAAAGCAAAATATAACCAGAAAGAATGATTAATAATATATAAAAGGAATCTCCTTTTGAACAGAATAACCCATATACATAGAAGAATTTAATTGTGTGAATAAAAAAATATAATGGTGATACTAGTTAATTAATTAAATAGTAGCTTCTCAAGCGTGACTTTAAACATTTAAGCTTTCTACATTTTTTAAATTACTTTCTAGGGGAAAAAAATAACCCTGATAAAATAAAAAATTTTATTAGGACGGCACGCAAGTTGATAAATCAAATTTATCAAATAATTAAAAATTTTTTTTTAATTATTATATTTTTATAGCGGATTTTTCGAGTTTGTCACTCACATATTTACAAATTATTATTATAATCACCAGCTGGTTTATTTTTTGTATGAAAGTTCAGCTGTGCCCCGGGGAACTTTCTAGACTTATATTTGGTTTTATGAGAATAAATGAATAAATCCACCTTCCACTAAACGGATTGTTATAAAATTTGATTCAGCATCTACTAAGAGAAAAAAAATATTAGATTGGATGAAAATTTACACAATGAGAAAAGAAATAAAAATAATCGAATACTGATAGATAAAGCCTGAATAATCGTTAGGGGAAATATACAGTGTGTTTAATAAATTAACGTTTCTATGAGAGGTAAAAGGGATAATATTTAAGAAGGAAATCACTTTAACAAATAAACAAAATTAAGAATAATTCATTTATTATAGAAAACGAAAAATTAGACATTTATAAATTATCAAATCTTAAACATATATAAATATACAGAAGGCAGGATCAGCAATAAAGGAGTCTTTGGAAATATGGGTCGCAAACAGTTATTTAAAAAATTGAATAAAATTAAAAAGCGTTTGAGATCGATCTATTCATAAATTTGTTTTAAATTTGTCTTTGAATAAAAACTGGGAGGACGCGTCCAAGTCAGGAAATCAATTTTCGAGACGTTTTGAATTAAATTATAAAGGGTGTGGAAGAAATATCTGATTTTTTGAAAGTATATCAACTTTTTATTTATTTTTCGGAAAAAAAATTGTTTATCATTAAATTCGGGCTATTTTGTCATTTCTATTTATGCGATGAAAAACCGCCAGATATTTCTGCCGCACCCGGTATTTGTCCATAACCAGCATGACCAATGTGAGTTGTTAAGTATCCAAAGATTTCTTTATTGATGTTGTCTCCATTGTATAAATTTACGAACAACAACATACTCCTTCATCATCAAGTCTTAAAACAATAACACAAAGAAAAATTATATATTATAAATAATTTTGGAAAAATGTTTTGCGCTTGTAAATTTTAAAAAAATGCAATTAATCTAAACACTTTAAAAATGTATGTCATTTTAATATGCATTTTTTAGAGAAAAAAAGGCGAAGAGCGCAAAATATTTATCTGAAAATGATTTATATATATTATATAATATGTTCAGCGAGATCTTATTTTCTAATCACACTAGAAATTGGAAAGATCAACAAAGTTTTGAAGCTAATTTATAATAAACCATCTAGGCGACTCAATTATAGATTGTTAATAAAATTTTACTAATATTTATTCGGGGTTTTTTTTCTGAATGATAACTCCTTTGAGCAGAAATATATTTATATACCTTTGTGAGGATCTTTTAAATATTATGGATTGCTTTTTTCCCCTCAAGTTTTTACGCAGGGCTTGATTAACATTTGAGCAGTTGACAGAAGAGAGACCTCCAATTTTACAACAATATTTATTAAATTGATAAGGCACTCATCTAAGCGGCCTCTTCTAAATGCTTTATTGCCCGTTCACAAATTTGGATATTATTAAACATTTATGATGTTATAGAAAGTAATTCTTCTGTTAAACTAAAGACATATTTCTGCTCTTCCCTGTCTAAAATAGTTATCAAAATCACCAATCAAAAGAGCGGCATCTTGATTACAAATCAGCATCACATTTACCCTTAAATTTCTTTTTCTTAAAATTATTGCTCTTATCAGAAAATTTCTTTTCAATTCTAGATAAGGCTTTTGTGCTTAATTTAAAATTTTATCACTTATTTCTGTTTATATTTTATCTAAAAAAAATATTTTTTTGTATTGCAAGTGAACATGTGTATAAATTTAAATGTATTTGTCAATTTAGAAAACATTTATTTATAAGATAATCACAAAAAATATTTTTTTATATTTGCTATATTGGAGTACCTTATATTTTTTTAAATTATAGTTCTATACCAGTATATAAAATAAGTCAGACTGTCAGTGTTAATTAAATTAAGTACCAAATGAGAAAAGAAATATTATTTATTAAGACCATATGCTTTTTTTTTAGATTTATTGACCACAATTAATTTTTGTTCTGATTTTTCAGGGGAGTAAACCCCCCTTTGCCCCTGGAAGTGGGGAAGTAAGCGTCTTGAGTTCCATGCGGGGGCATGTTTGATATTTTTTCATATGAAAATAATATTTTCTCCAATTAATTGATATTAATTAGTTATAAAAAATATGGTCATTAAATTTTTAAAGAGATCATATACTTAAAATTATTCGTTGTATTTAGAAATAAAAATTATGTTTAATGAGCCGCGAGCATTGCTGTAATCACATAGTAAAAAAAATAGAAATAGAAAAAATATGCAGTTATGATCCTTTCTCTAGTACTCAGTGTAATTATATAAGAAAAACCCGATTTTTATAGCAGCTTCTTTAAAGAAAAAGTATTATTTATTAAGAGCCGCCAATCTGAATGGAACTATTTATTTTGCTAATCTAGAAATATTCGATTTAATTTATTTAGATTAAAAATTGAAATTCAATAATACAAATATTAAAAGCCTAGTTAGAAGAGGACTATAAACTTTAATTTTAAATTTCAGCTTTAAAATCTAAAATCTATTTCGAATTATTTATTCTTTAATAAAATGAAGAATAAAATTATTCAAAAATATAAAAGAAAACTATTTTTCTAGGGTGCAAAATGTTTATTTTTCAAAATTATATCTAAGTTCATTTGTTTCTTTTAAATATTTTTATTTTATTACCATTGCTAATGGTAATGATTATTCTAGTGTGAATTTTTAGGTAAATGCCTCAAAAAGGCTTGAGATTATTTACATACGACTTGGGGCTCTAAGTGTTAGGAGAACTCGACTAAAAACCCCTTAAAATGAGACTCACCTAGTGCATTTAACATTTTCCACCCTTATTCTAAAATACACTGTATCATCAGTAGAAAAAAGTTGGTTTATTATTTTTGGTGAATTTTTTCTTCTAAATCAACATAAGTTTATTATTTTTTTAAACCTAATTAAGTGCACCCTTGCACGCTCTCTTTGGTTTACCCCTGTTCAAAAAACATCTACGATGGCTAATTATCTAATAACCAACATACTACCAGTATCAAGTGGAAAATTTATTTATAAAGTTATATAAAAAATGCAAGCTTTGCTACTTGTTTAGCTTATAATAGCCACAAACCCGAGGTATCCCACATAGCACTGCAACCAAAAAGCGGACATTTAGACGTCGAAGGGACGATGCTGCAACTTTGGGACATCGCAGAACGTCGCTACGGCGTCGAAATGTCCGATTTTTGGTTGCAGTGCTATGTGGGATATGCAGGGTGTCCTAGGAATGATTGGCACATTTAAAAAATGAATAAAAAAAAACAAAAAAACAAATACGGAAAAGGATAGATTTATAGATTTTTTTGCAGTATTCATACTTGAAAAACTAGAATTTTATTCCACAAATTTTCAAAATTAGCTGCGAAGTCCACTAACAAATGGTAGGCCTAGTGCTGAAAAAACTAAACGGTATTGAAACGTAGAAATAAAAGAATAAAATTTCCTGACTTCTCAAGTTCTTTTTTTGTTATTCATATTTTAAATGTGAGACACCTCATATTTGTATGATTTAGTTTATTTGAGTTTGACGAGTTTTAATTTATCGACTTTTAAGTTTGCAATTTTCAAATGGATTTCAAAATATTATAATTATATAGATTTTGTGTTTTTTAACAAGTGCAATTATTATCAATTTTTATATTAAAAAAATATATATTGATAGTAATATAATAATAAAAATAAAAAAAATACAGAATAAAAAACTCCAACTAAAGACAGGAATTATCTCACATTTTAAAATATTAACAATTAAAATTATTGATATGAAAATATCAATGTAATGAATTATAATCAATTGATAATTGATTACCAATTATATTTCAACCAAAAAATTTTGTTAATTAGCACTTTGACCGCAATGAGAACTCAAATTTGGTTCTTACTCTTGAGGTTTATTTGTGTTACATGACTCCTTCGAGTCTCGCACATTTAATAGAATTGTAAGATTTGGAAGCCCTGCAGTTTTCGTATAGCATATGGCAAATAAAATAAGAGAACCAAAAAAGAGCCTCAAATTTTAATATTCAGGAAAAAATTTTAAAAAATACATTTTTATATATGTATTGGAATGTATTGTCCGGAGAGGCGGAATTGGGCTCGATCGCTTAGTTCAATTCTTAACAAAAAGAATAAGTCCAAGAATCCATGTTTCAGTATAAATCAAGCAATACAAGAACGAAAGGTAACGCTAGTGCAGAGATACTATCCATCGCATTTTTATAAAATGTTCCTATTACTAATTAGATCAATTAAGGTTTTTAAGATTCAAAAAATACTGAGATTATGAGAAAAAAGTCTTAAAGCTGGTAGCCACTTGATGCATTTGTCCGTTGGGTATCCCAATGCGTATCATTGACTGATATGTAACGTTTCAAGCCACATCTTTTACTTTTTAAAGTGAAACTTTAATTTGATCGACACAAATTTTTTCGTTTCCCTATCAGCATGTCGCGTTACAAGCCGTGACGTCACGTCAAAGGCCGTGATGCTACAAGTTATGACGACAAAAATAGAAAAGTTGAAATTTAATATATATGACGAATTATAAAAAAATAATTGTGAGATTTAATTATTCAATTTTTAAATTGATATAATATAAATAATTTAAAATGATTAAAATACTAAATAAATATTTTTCTCAGTTTTTAATTTAACATACGCCAATTGATTTCCCATTTTCCAATTATTAAGTTAAGATTAAAAACGCGATTTTGATACCCTTTATTGAATAATTTTCTGAAAATTTTCAGTTAAAAGCCTACGATCCGAAAAAAGTTTCACTTGCATCGTGGTTTCATAAAACCACACAATGATTTTTTTATCATTTCTTTGTGGTGTGAAAAACCACCAAATGACGTGTCAACGTTGCATATTTTGATACGGGGTGAGGCAAGGGCGTCCGCAAGATTTTTTGCAGAGGGGGGCATGTCACTTCCAGATAAGTTAAAAAAAACGTACTTTGATTATCAAAGTAGTATCGCCGGCTTAATACAATTGATATGGTGGGGACGCGATATTAGTGTTAGTGAGCGTATATGTAAAGGGGAAGCAGCCTGGGCGAAAAGTTATCATTTTAATTTTCCAGGGGGGGGGGGGGGGGGCAAGTGCCTGGTTGGCCCCCCTGCGGACACCCATGGAGTGAGGCAACAAATGCTACAATGTTATTCGCAACGGGCAAATGAAACAAGGGAATACTAGCCTTTAAGGGAAAGAATTGAAGAATTTCATTTTAAAAAATCTGGCGTGATAGTTCGCACACTATGCTTGTCAAACCAGATTTTTTTGTGTCGACAATTAATTTCCGAAGGTATAATAGAATTTATTAAAAAAGTACTAGTATTTATTGTTCAAAAGTTTCGAGTTACGTCCCATAGGGGTACCTAAATTAAATATAAAATTCTAACCTCCTAGCTCTTTTTGTTCACAAACACACAGACAGACCATTTGCGGAACCCACTGTTTTGGATTAGGGGGACCTCAGAAAGTGTATTTCCATCAAAATCTTGACATCTAATTTTTGACATGAAGCCAATACTTTCTCTCTCTATATATATATATTAACTATATATATATATATATATATATATAAAGTAAAAATGATTATAATTATCCGCATAATAAATGTCATATCGGCGTAGCCCTGGGGGGGGGGGGGGGGGATTTTTGGAAAATATAGCTTATCAGATGAAATAGACAATAATTAATATATTTTATGGTTTTGAATAAAAATATTTTTTTTTGTAAATTTTAAATAACAATTGGTTAAAAATAATATTATCTTTGGAATGTTTTAATAAAAAAATCTATTTTTTTAATTATTTTTAATTTATTTATAGAATGTGGGGCTTTCTAATATATATTTAATGTTTGTATTATCATTTACCATAGGTAAAAGTCATTTTAAAAAAGTTAGAAAATCAAAAGAGTGAGTCTCTCTTGAAACGAATGACAAATGAAGATTATAATGGTAATCAATTAAAATAAATAATCAAATATTTCGGAATAACGATTATAATGCATTATTATTATTAGGATGTCCAGCTTTAAGATTTTTTAATATCATACATACAATATATTGTATATATTATTTTAAAATTAAAAAAAAATTAAATAAGAAATATTTCTACTATAATCTTGCTAACAATAGAGCAGAGCGCTCTACGGATTTTTAAATAATAGTCTAAGACTTGACAAGTGACAAGTGAGATTTACTCTATTGCAATTTTAAATAGGTTTAGTTCATTCTAATTTTATGCTTTCTTTTATTTTAGGTAGACACCATAGATAACTCTATGCGGTTTTGGGATCTTAAGTTAAGATCAACTTAAATCCCACCTAAAAGGCCCTATTTATTATTAATAGTAATAAAAGAAACGTTATAAAGATTAAAACCACCTCTATCTCTAAATTTTCAGCATTAAAGCTTCACTAAGCTGGCCAACCTAATACACTTTTACCCTAGACAGATAAAATTCTCTGCCCTCTTTCAAGGTAGTTAATCCTACCGAGTAAGAGAAAGTATGGATGAAATACCATAAAATGATGACGACTGATTTATTTTACTTTTAACTTATGTAATTTAAGTTTAAATCCTAATAATTCGGATAAGACAGCCGACAACGCAGAGAGAATAACGACTTTGGTAATAGTGTAAAGATAGGGATTTGCAGCCAGTCCAGAAATCTTGAAGGGACTTTCCAATTCCTAAAAAAAATTATAAAATTAGTATAATAATAAAATATAATAAACAATTTAAAAATACTAACAATATAATTTATAAATATTTATTGAAACTATAACTAAATTCTTGGGTGACGATTCGGGGGGGGGGGGGGGGGTAAGGACCCCAAGGGAAAACCAGAGGAGCAGCGGCCCTTCTGGTTTTCTGATTGTTTTATATATAAAGTTAATTAATCTATATTTGGTTGTCAGAGCCCAAGGCCCTAGTCTCTCCCCTGGTAATTAATAATACTGAATCTGATATTATAAAATACCTTTAAAAGATCAGCTGCAAGTTTAAGGACACTATTAGCAACCATTAGTTCATCTTTTTTATTTGGTTTTTGTTCTATTTGTAGATAAAGATTTATCTGGAAAATTTCAGAAATGTGATACATTCTTGGTCAGTATTTGTTTCAATATGGATATCTATTTAAAAAAAATATATTACCTGTTCGGTAAGTAAAACAGAGAGATTACGATATTTTATATTAATATTTGTTCCGAGAGTCATAAATCGTAGAAGAAAAACTCCAAGTACCATACACCAAATTAAGGCTTCCAAGTTGTATTGTAAGTGCATTCTTAAAGAATCCTATAAAAAATAAAGTTTATTTGTAAAAAATAAAACTAAAAAATTAGTAAATAAATAATAAGTCATTTAATTTTGAATAATAAAAATATTATTATATTATTTTAAATTTTATTCGGGGAGGGGAGGGAGGGGGAGAAATAATCGTCAAATTCAATTTTTTTTTATTTTACTGAGCATCTACTTTAAAATTTTGAAAACAGAAATTTGTTTCATCTTATTTTGAAGATATTTCTAAATTCATCAACTAATTGAAGATAGTAGGTAAAGTTAATATGATCCAAAATTTTACCCTTGTGTTTGCCAGTGTGTAAGTGTATGCTCTGTGTGGTATTAAATGGGATGGAGAGGAGGAACTCCAGGAAGATGCAAAATTTTTTTCTCACTTAGTTTTTGACTAAAAAATTATATTAAAATAAATACAAATATATATATATATATATATGCGAAGATAGGGTTTCTCGGGTTAAGTCTCTTGAGATGTTGAGATTTACTCGACGCTTCGGCACCTGGTGACCAGCAAGGCTGCGACCCCGTAAACAGCCCTCCTCCATTATTACCCCCTAACCCTCCTCTCTTGAAAATGGCTCCAAAAGGAGAACCGAAACGTCGATTAAATCTCAACATCCCCCGCGACTTAACCCGATTAGTTAGATTAGAAAACTTATCTTCGCATACATCCGGTCGCGGAAACCTTCCAGAACATTTATATATATATATATAATACAAATTCCATCTTTTTCAAACTTAACTCTACCTAGTTAATATATATATTAGGGTGATGCTTAAAAGTGAAGTGTAAAATATTTTATGGTCCACCCTCTCATTTTAATCTCTCACATGTAAAATGATCTAGAAAAAAATCTGGCTGTATTTAAAGCCTGAATTTAGGGTCGCTACCAGCTTTTGAAATTTATAATAATGCCAATATTACAGCATATTAACCCAGTAGGATGACTTGGCTTCATTGGGTCAAGAGAGATATGACCGAGTTCGGTCTGTCGGAGACAGCATTGGATAGGGGCGAGTGGAGGGGAAGAATAAGGTCCGCCGACCCAGCACCGCGGGAATAATAAGGGCGCGGACAGAAGAAGAACCCAGTATAATTTTTTTTATCAAAATCGTTTAATTAGAACATAAATAAAAAATATTTAGAGAATAAAAAAACCGCTATTTTGGTGTAAAATTTTGATTTTACTATTTCTTAAATAACTTTTAATCAAAATGGGATTTCAATTTGCCTTCTTCTATAAAAAATTAAATAGATATCTCAAAAGGATTTTTGGGATTTTTCGAAATTCGACCCCTAAGGGTCCAAAATTGCTATTTTGTCGAAAAATACATTTTTACTTTTTTTATTGAATGTTTCAAACGTTAGCAAAAAGTTTTTACTAAATTTAATGAAATAATATTGATACATACTTCTTAATAGATCATATTTGATATCTCTCTGTAGGAAAATGAAAATAAAAAGAATTCTTTGCTAAACTGTGTTTTTACCTTTTGCCAGTTATTTTATTATGCAATTAAAAACCAAATAAAGATAATTTTAGATTTAATTAGTATGTGTAATCTCATTTTTTGGACTGAACAATCGCAAACAACTAGGTTATAATAACAAAATGTTAATGCCTTACAAAAAAAAAAACTTTTGGGAAAATTGTAATTTTGAAATATTTTTTATAGCTTTAAAGCTTGGTGGCGACCCCTAAAAATTGTGCAAAAAAAAATGAAAAAAAAAATAAAAAAATATTTTGTTTCTCTCATCAGTTAGTACAAAATGGCGGAATTTTTTGGCATTTTAAGCATCAACCTAATATATATATATATATATATCTTAAAATGGCCAGCGCGTGAGCCCTTTGCCCTTTTAGGCAATGCCTTATCGAAAGCTACGGCATTGGCTATATACCTATATAATATATTCTTGTGAATTTTGTTTCAATTTATTGAGTAAATGTACGGTGCATTATAAGGTTTAAAATCCTATTGCAACATCTTCAGGTCCTACATAAGATAAATTATTTTAAACTTTGTAGGCCTTGAAGATTGTACAATGTCAATTGAAACTTTATAATGTAGCCAACATATGTTGTCCGAGAGACTTTACTCATATCGCTTGCATCAAGAGCAGCACGCCTCATATTTCAAAGCAACTTAAGAAAATAAAATGGTCTACCCATTTTTTAATGGTGAGATGCTCACTCTAATTTAGATAATTTTGAAAAATGTTTGATTATAATAATTTCAAAATTTTTCCATAAAGAGACAAGAAAAGAAATTTTAAACAAATAAGAAATAAAAGAAAAAGTAAAAATGAGGAAGTTACTACAATGCCAGAAACATAAAGTGCCCAGAAAAAACGCCGCCGGAAAATTTTTTTTTTTCAAGTGATAAAAGGAAGAGAGCCAGCTCGAACTGAACAGTTTCATATTCCGGAGACCTTTTTTCATAGAAACAAAACACAACGTTTGATCAAAACTTTTTGAGAATGATAGACAGGGACCGAGTAGGTCACAATCGCGAGACTCACTTGAGTTATATATATATACTGCCCTCGTAGTAGTGAATTTGATAGCATGTAACATTATGAAATTTGGTTTTAATGCAAATCTTCGAATTATCAATTAAGACGAAATAAAAGGAGGAGTTTGTTTACTTATTTTTGCTAAGCTTTCTTAACATAAATTACATTCAGTTTAAATTTTAAAAATACATCTGTGATATTCAACAACTTTAAAAATGCAACATTAAAAAATATATTTTTATAGGCCTATTGGCAAGAGGCCTAATATACACAAAAACATAATATAAATAAATAAAATGGATGGGAATAATTTTTATACCATGTTTTCGTGTATATATACAGTATATATTAGTTTTTCATAATCTGATATTTCGTCGGATAATTAAGATCAAGGCCTCCGAAAGGATTTCTGCCCCCCCCCCCCCCCCCGCCCATATCTCTACCCTATAGTTATCGTAATAAATTCTAATACTAGCGAAACGAGTTTTAATAATAATGCAGATTTCTGATTTTAAAAAAATTAACTCAAAGACAAGGATATAAATAAATTATCCAAAATAAGTATTTAGTAAGTTAAAAAGTTAAAGTATTTCACACATCTATAATAAAACAAAATTCTAAAAAAAAATAAGAGAAAGTAAAAATGTGTACAAACTGGGTGGCTGGCCTCTATGCAATCCCCCCTCCCACTGTCGGAGGCCCTGATAGGAACTTTAAAAATTACTAATTATTCTACATATTTAGTTTACCTTCAAGCATTCAATACTAAGAAAAGAAAGAAGCAGCAGTGTGATTATAAAAGCAGCAGAAACTATTACATTAACAGAACGTTGAGGACCATGTTTCTAAAAAAATTGAACAAATTAATTAGAGAAAGAGAGTGAGAAAAAAGTAAGAATGGCGAAATAGATAGAACACCTTTAGATAGGAGCGAACGGACAACCAATTCTTAATATTTCGAACTTTATTTAATCGAAAATGTGGTAATTCTGATTTCAAAGATCTTCGTAGAGAAGTTAAGTGAGAAAAAAGTTTTGCGTATAACAAACGTTGTTTAAATGTTCGTTCAGCTACCACAAGAAGAAAGATAAAAATTGTTGAAAGGGCACACCTTTCTATGAGTGCTACAAATATTATAATCCTTCCGCTAGAAATAAATCCAATTTTAATGTATATAGATAGTGTAGTAATCTAGAAGAAATAAAAAATAATAAATAAATAATTAATCTTACATTTTATTCGCTCCAAAGGCTGATTCAATAAGAGAATCGATCGAATCCAAAAAATAACAATATAAATCATTTAAAGAAAAATGACCTAAATTGGTAGTAATATTATTAAAAGTATTATTTTCGAAATTACTTAATGGTTCAGAGTTTGCCATTAAGAGACGGTAAAACGAAGGTAAGAGTCCAATAACAAGAGACATCATTAAACCTGAAAAAAAAAAAAAAAAAAAATAATATAAATAATAATGAGATTGTTTGTTTTTCAAATAACAATAATATTTAAAATTATATAAATATATATATATATAGCTAAGGATCATTGTTTGCTTACTGAATTAAATCAATAAATTTTAATATAAGTTCTTATGATAATATAAATTTAAATCAAGGGTGGACGACACTAGGTCGCCTCAAAAAGATGAATTACTTCACAGGAGTACTAAAAAAAAGATATAAAATAAAAATCAGTTTATATATGATTAAGATTATTAAATTTATATTAATTTTTTTAAACAAGTATTATATTTCTGCAAAGCCGAATTTATATGTGACCGTCCACATGAAAAGGTACACCAAATCTTCACTGGGCTAAATGTTCAGCAGAGCCGATTAAAAAAAGTTCAAAAAAATCGATTTTTTTTTATTACTGATTCCGATTCTCTAGTTCTTCATCTTATATAATGAAATATACGATTAATCAGAATCGATGTATTTTTTATAAAAAAAAATAGAAAAAACAAACTTTAAACTCATTTTTCTCAAAACTAGTTTTTTCATAACCAAAATTTTAAAAATTCATATCTTCCAAACAAAAAATGATAAAAAAAAATTCCAAAAATACCGGCTTGCTCAGCAGGATGTGTTCTGTACAGAAGGCACAAAAACTCAATTTTGACCCCGATGAAGATTTGGTAGCTTTTAATGTGAACGGCCACATATATATAAAATCTCGACATCGAATTTTTGACATAATCGCAATACTTTCTCTCTCTATATATTTCATATATAGGGCAAGAGAAAGTAATATTAGGCGATAAAATTGATTTTTTTTTATTAATAGAAATTTGTTGGACTCCTTTTGCAGTCATAAAAATGGACTTAATAGTTAGTATGTACAAAAAAAGAAAAGAAAGGAATAAAATAAAAAGTCTTTATCTAACACAATGTTAACAATGTATGACCAGCAACTTTTGACTTGAAGAATGGATGAGAATTTTGTTGCTCTCTGACATTTATCTTAATTAATTCAATTAAAGATAAATTTTAACTGGGCAGTGGTAAGCAATGATAATAAGCATTAAAGAATGCCCATTCCTGATCTAAAATGTACATTATCTATTTTATTTTAAAATATTGACAATAATATTTCAAACTTTAAAAAGTTCCCAAATTACTATAGATCATAAAATTACTTATTATTACAAACCTCCATAAAAATAGTCCAAATTATCAGGCATTGATTCCACTTTACTAATTATTGCAGTACTAATATCAATTACTGAGAGATCTATTTTTTTAACATCATGACTGTCCCACATGGTACAACTCACTGAAATTAAAAATGAACAGATAAATATATCTATCTAGAGAATATAAATTATTATCAAACTATTCATTAAAATATAATCCTTACCTTTATCAGATGTCACGGAACAGAGATTTGGAATTACTGAAGTAAACTGCAAAATAAAATTTGAATAGTTAGAATATTGGATTACGCTTATGAAATGTTGTTTTATATTAAAATAAATTTAAAAAAGTGTAATTAATAATATTTAATTATTTGTCAATCAATAAAATAATTATATTAATATATAAATATTTAAATTACATTTTCATATTCACATGTATATGAGTGATCTAAAAAATTGTTTGTTGATGAAGAGGCTAAATGAAGATTTTCAGTATCTTCAATTTCGGAACTATAACTGCATTCTTCACTGTTAGTTGTAATGGCGAGCCAATCCCCACTATTTGCATTTCCTTCAAGGACCAAAGAACAAGGATCCTCGCTATCACAGCTACTATTGTAGTTACTTTCACGAAATTCCATATTAATACCAGAATAATTCTGATTTCCACTTCGACGACAAGTTATGGGTTCTCTCTAAAAGATAAATTATTCAAATTAAAAAACAAACCATGAATAAATTTATTTATGTTAATTTAAAAATAAAAGTAAAACTTAAAAGTTCTTTTTTTTAAAGAGATAGTGTCAAATGAAAATTCATTTTGGTTGGAAATTTAAAATTGGCTAGGATATAATATTAGGGTTTGATGATTGAAAAAGGCTCCCATCAGAAACACTTTTGTTGTCGGCAAATATTTCATTATATCTCGTGACTCAAGGATTGGGTCAGCTAGCCTAGGAAGGTGTGGGCAAGTTAAATGTCCCTCTCTCCTCACAAGAGGTTAGAGATAGAGACAAATGCCAATATTGATAACCAAAAGCCTAGGTATGTGGGCTCGGATCCCAGGCAGCCCAATAAATAAATGTGAGTATTTGATGTGGGCAATCTACCGGACGGTCGTGAGGCCGATTGCTCTGTATTCGACCGAGACATGGGCCTCCACGAAGAGAAGCGAATCGGCACTGCATGGGATGGAGATGCGGATGGCCAGGAGGTCACTTGGTGTCACCAGACTTGACCGTACCCCTAATGATACAATCAGGAGCAGATTTGCGATAGCGCTAATCACTGACAAGATGCGCGAATGGCGTCTCCGCTGGTTACATGTAGTGCGCCAAGAGAGTAGTAGTGTGGTGAGGACGCTATACGATTTGGGACACCTCGGACGAGAACGAAGAGGAGCACCAAGGATGACTTGGCTTCACAGGGTCAAGAGATATGTCCGAGCTCGGCCTGTCGAAGACATCTGCTTTGGATCGAGGGAAGTGGAAGAAAAGAGTGAGGTCCGCCGATCCGTACCGTGGAAATAAGGCGAGGAAAGAAGAAAATAGATAAATGTGCCTGGACCATGTATTGTATTAGTATAGTAAGTGCCGTCTAAGTTTGTATTGCCTAAGATGCCGAAAAGAGTAAAAAAAAGTGGATTGCATTTGTTTGAGTTGTGGGCCCAAATGGAAAAAATACTCACTGCTTTAAATTTATCTACATTTTCAGAGTCACTAATTTCAACGTCAGCATCAACATGATTGGAATCAGAATGTCTCATGCCTGATAATATCCATTTATGATGATAATTCCAATCATTCGATTCATCGTCTGGAATTTTTTTTTTTTTGCTAGCCGTATCGTTTTGTTTTTGTGTTTTTGTATCATTAATTTCTTCACCATTCTCACTTGAACCATTGCCTGTTAGACTTTCAAAGCCATCGTCATCTTGTGGGGCAGTTCTTTTATCTAATTGAGATCTAAAATAATAAATTTTATACAATTTTTTTCTTAATTAATTAAGAAATTGTAAAATACCTTGCATTTATATTTTGTGTTGGAGGTTCATTTGGCTTTTCATTAGTCTCTTCAGTACTTTTTACCACTTTTCCAGCATCATTATCCTTTGCATTTTGAGAATAGGGATTATTAGAAGAATCCCAAAGATCTGTTATTCTAGAGTCTTCTGAAAAATTTCTAAAAAAACTTGAAAAATTAGCTGCTTTCATGTAACCATAAAATTATAGGTAATTAATTAATATTTTTTATATTAAATGAAAAATTAATTAATACTTATATATAATATACATGTATATATAAATTAATACAATTTTAATTTTATACTAAGTAGGCTTATCATTTTTAGGGATGTTTTTTCTTGTAATTGAGTTGATCATTGAAAAAATTTGTATTCAATAATAAGTTTATGATTCTATAAATTAATTGATTTTTCATTAGTATAAAAAAAAAATTAATACTTTTTTAATTTGATTGATTTCTTGAATTTGTTTGATGTATCTGAAGATGTATTTTTTTCGCTGGCTGTTTCAAAATTTCCTTTAGTATCACAGGCTAAAATATATATATATATATATAACACATTATAAGAATTTATAAAAACTATCAATAATATATAAAAAATAAAATTTACTCCTTGCTCGAGCGATTCTCCGTTTTGTTCTTTTAATACGACGAGTTTTATTTTTACTTGTTTCAAAAGTGGTGCCCATGTGTGTTGAGACAATTTGCAAATGAATCATCGCTAAAATATACATCATGGCAAAAGGTACAAATATTTCGGAAGCTGATATATTCTAAAAAAAAATGATGGTTATACTTAAATTGAAAGATAATAATCATATAAAAACAAAGAAACGAACCTCAAAAATTTCCTCTTCTAAATGATATTTATAATAGAGGAAAATCGTCATATTAGTTAATTGTAGAGAGTAGAGAAGAAAAAGTATTAAAAAAACATGAGGTGAAGTTTCTTCTCTCCATATATATCGATAATAAGGAAAAAAAAGGACTCGCTTTAATGCGAGTCGTGCAACTGTTACTATTCCATGTTTAGGTTTGGTTTTAGGAAAAGATGAACCTATGGAAAAAAGTAGTAAATTATAAAATCGTATTATTTATCGTATTATATTGTAAGTTTTTTATAGCTTAAATAAAATATATCGTGCAAATAATTTTCAAAACATATATAATAATAATATTTATTATTTCCGTGTATAAGGTATGTGTATTTTCGCAAGATATAGGAAATATTTTGCAAGGTTTCCACGATTGGGTGTATGCGTAGATTACACAGGTCAACAAAAATTTTTTTTTGAGTTTCTCTTCTAATGCTGGAATTCAGATTCTAGGCACCGAAAAACACTTAAATTTCCATTTTTTACTTTGAAATTTTGCTTAAGGGGGTGTTTTTGCACCCCTCTGAGAGGGAGGTGAAAACCTCAAAATGTGTGTACTTTTTTCAGTTTTTCGCTTATATATCGTGAAATAAGCATATTTTGTGCACCGTAATACATTAGAAAGTTGTAGAGTATAAGATTTGCTAAAATTTGGTGATAAACCGAATATGTAGATCCAATATTAACCGAGATCAAAGTTTCCATTTGTTTTACATTTTGAGAAACTTTTGACTTTTTTCAGTTTTTCGCTTTAATTTCGCAAACTAAACATATTTTCTGCACAATACAAAATTGTAGAGTAATAAATTTAGTAAAATTTGGTTGAAAAATCGAATTTGTGAACTCAATATTAACCGAGATACGGCTGAACGAATTGTCTATTTGTTTTACATTTCGAGAAACTGTCCAACTCTGATCGACCGTATCTCGGTTAATATTGGGTCTACAAATTGGTTTTAATTTGAGCAAATTTAATGCTCTACAACTTTGTATTGTACTATGGTGCACAAAATATGTTAGTTTACGAGATATAAAAAAAAAATAAAAACTGAAAAAAGTCCTAAAACTTTGAGGTTTTTGCAACCCCCTCCCCTCTCCCCAAGCTAGCACATGGTCCTTGAGGTCAAAAACTTTGGATAGATCCTAGAGTACCCCCCAAATAACCTGTAAAAATTTCTACATGCAAATGGTGGCCCAACACATGATTAATAAATAAAATTTTTAAACTTGATTTCTTGTTATTTTACATTCATATGCTATTGTTTATCACAAATCTTAAATTAAAAACTATCTTAATCGTAAAATTGTAAAAAAAAGAAAAATATAAGAAAGTAAAATCAGTAATTTTTCGCAAAAATTCGGAAAATTGCTCTAGTATCAAAAAAAATATTTTTCCCTTTATTTTTATCGTAGATGGACAAATGGAATTGTTTTCCGAGGCCAATTTATTTTAAATAAAAAAAAAAAAATAAAAATAAAATAAAAAAATAGCATAGGAAAAAAGAAAATTTCATATGCAGAAGCCAGACCCAAAAATCGTGTTGACCGGTGTAATTTTCTTCTAGTACACATACACATGTATATTATAAGGGTGTTTTATGGCTGGTAGAATATTTCTCTGGAATGAAAGGTAGAAGTAAATGTTCTCTTTGGTTCTTTCTTAAATAAAATGAATGCTTTGCCACAAAAAAGACTGAGATCAATGGGGCCAAGTGCCAAGTTATGTATTCCAAAAGTAGGGCATATTTTATTATGTAGCTTTTCATATAGCAAGTATTTATACTTTACCTGGCAAGTTTTCAGATTTTGAGTTTAATTGAAAAGCTCGCAAAGTAAATTATAAATACTTGCTAGAGGAAAAGCTACATAATAAAAAATATGCCAATGATAAATGGTAAGGCACGGGGCTCTTGAAATAGCTCGAAGTTTCTGCTCATTTTGGAGTAATTTTACAAGAGTGTTGGTTTAGAAAATGGTGCTGGTTTGTTTTCTTGCTGGTTCTCAAGTATGGCCAGTGGATTGGGGTTGCCTGCCTTTGAGTTCTGGGAAGGAAGTGCTTGAGTGCTGGTGTAATGTTAGGGTTGATTTCGGTTCTTTAATTTGCCTACTTTCCAAGTGAGAGTGCCAGAGTAAGTCTCCGAGGCTTGTGTTTGCTATTTCAACTTGGAAAGTAGGAAAATTGGGGCCGTGTTGTCAATCCAAACAGTGTACCAACACCACCACAGCCAAACAAACAATCCTTAGTAAATTGCTCCAAAATAAAGCAGAAAAGTCGAGTTGTTTCAACAAACTAACGTGACTAAATCTGGAAAAAATTGACTTCCAGAATGCATAGATATTCGATCCTTTTATTTTTATTATTATTCTGAAAAAGTAAAATTTATACGAATAATCATAATATAATTTCTTAATTGAAAAATCAAATAAAAAATTCAGATTCAAAATCAAATTTCTTGCTGAAATATGTGAAGAACAAAGACATTGAATATTTTGGTGCTGGTTTCATGTCATGTCATCAGTCGAGTTGGAAATTCAAATTATTATGACAATTTTAATGAATCATACTTCATTTCATAAGATATACTAACTAATTTAAAATTGAACTAATTTTATTAAAATGTTTGCTTTTTAGAGATTCTTTAAAATAAGGAAGTCTGGCGTAAGTCCGCAAAATATGGAGAATTTTGTTTGAACTTGACAAGTAGAAGAAAAATCGGTTGAAAGATTTGAGCCAAACAAAGAACAAAACATAAATCAATACTTTTCATAAAAGAATAAGTCATATTATTATTTGAGTGTCTTTAAAAAATACAAAGAAAAACTTCCATAAATTTAATAATAATGAATTAAGAAATGTCCCAAAATGATGATTACCTCTGACTAGATCAACATCAATAAGTTCGGTCCTGAGTTTAGCTGATTTTTTTGAAACAAACGATAATTTGTGAAGCAGTTGATCTTCACTCGTTTTCTCCCAACGTTCTTTGTCATATGTACCAATTTTCTTTTGATACCTAAGAGAAAATAAAAACCACTTTATAATCAATTATAAAAATGACACAATAATAAATAATAAATTAATAATCTCTTACCAGGATACAATTTTTCCGATTCCCATTTTAATATTGTTTAATTACTAAGAAAAAAATAAATATTTAAGATATTAAAGGTAGCATATTTCACTAGCGTAATTCATAATACTTACTCTTGTATAAAAAATTTGCAAATAATATAAAGGAATTATATGTGACATTTCTATCTAAAAATAATACATCATTAACTGTTTTGTAAATGCTCTTTTATTTTATTAACATAATCACTTTCAAAAACTTCCGTATTAAAAAACATAAAAAAAATAACAAACGATTCACTTTTTTTAAATGGGAAATAATGTTTGTGAACGAGGATAGGATTTATATTTTACGTCACACTAGGAAAAGGTACTTTATATTATAGCTACTTGTAAATTAAAAGAAATCAGAGGAGAATGTCAAGTGGAGGGGGGAAGAATTGAACATGAATGACAAAAGAACAGCTGGCTGGCTGGCTAGGCCACGAGGCGGGCCTTTTGAAATTATACAAAGATATAACGAAAAATATGAGTGATGATCGTTAAGATTTTACTCTTCCTAAAGTGGGACGTGTAATAATTTTACTCTTACTAAGCCAAAACTAAAATATTTTGTTCAACTTTTTGTTTACATTCACAAATTGATGCAAAGTAGATGCGGGCATTGGCAGAGCTGGGAGTCTGGGGCTGTATTTTGAATGAATCTTCCCCAGTGACGCTACGGGGGGGCTAGGGGGGCATGCGAAATCCGAAACTTCTGTCGGATCCTAAGCTCGACACAAAAAATCTGGTGTCACGACTCACGCCAGGTTTTTTGTTTCTCTGTTGATGTAGCATATATATTTATTGACCCCCCCCCCCCCTGTTGATAAGTTTGCCCCACTCCTGCCCCCCCCCCCCCCCCGCTGAGAATAAGCTAGCGCCGTCACTGATCTTCCACCGCCCCAAAAAATAACGTTTAAATTTTAAATCCAAATTTAAGTGCACCAGAGGAAAAAAATACTTCTTGTTTCTTGAGACATTTAGAATTGGATTTTAATTTTAATTTTTTTTTCTTTAGGAATCGCTCCACCTGACGTCCTTTATTTTCAATGACATTCATTTAAATAAAAATAAATAAATAAATTTATTAACAACCCGCTTAGAGGAACCAGTCCTCGGTGGCTAGATCCAAACAAAACAAAAGAAAAGGAAAAAATCTGGTGTGACCAGCACGGTGCACAACTTTCTCTTACCGAAGGGTAAGAGAAAGTTGTGTCCTGTGCGCCAGTCACACCAGATTTTTTTCCGCCCTAAAAAAATTTTTCCTTTTTTTTGAACCCTAAATTTTTGCCCCCCGGGAAACAAAATTTTTTCTCTTTCCCCCCCCTAAATTTGGGGTCGGGCCCGGCCCCCCCCCCCCCCCCCCGCCCCCCCCCCTCCCCCCCCCAAAAAAATGTTCATATATCCAGGGTACGAGAAAGTAATAATTATCAAGGCCATTCAGACCCAGTCTCTATTTATTCCAATTTATTGATAGTCAATTAAATTGAAATAAAGTGTCGCATGAGACGGGATGCGAACCCGCGACCCTTGGAACAGAAGGTCAGCACGCTAACCACTATTCCAAGGCCCGAGGGCCACAAAAATATTATATATCTATATATCTATTATCTATCTATCTATCTATTTGAGGGAAGACAAGTTGGCTTGAAATTAGAGAGCGTCCTTTATGCTGTGTGAACCAGCTTCCTACCTGACTATGGGCTGGGGGTGGGGGCTACGCAGCAGTTGAAAAACGAAGAGAGGACTCAGGTGACTGACCCTTTAAACAGTCATAAACAGACCCTTTTGTGCTGATCCCAATCGGTACCCTCGCCTCGCTTGAATATAAGATCCTTCCTTAACATCTTAACACTTGCATTGCAACAAGAAATATCCCAAATTGGGAATAAACTTGCGCGCCGAAGGCGAGCAAGGGTCCAGGGGCGCAGCCCCCTGGCTAGGCGGAAAGCCCGCCGAAGGCGGGCTTTGCGACTAGTATATTATTAAAAAAATTATAATATATTATAAAAATAAATGTAAATAAATAAATAGAGATAGTATGAAAAGTACAGAAAGTTAATGGAAGTGATGTTTAAAATAAATGTGTCGTTGGGAATGAAATCAAAATTTTATTTTCTGTAGAAACAGTCCAAAATTTTATTAATTAAATTTTGATAAAAAATTGATTTGATTTATATTTTAAATGCATTTTTTAGATTCTATTCTATTTATATATTGTTTTAGTTTTTCGGGATTTCGGGAGGGAGGGGAATTTTGGATCCTCATCTCAAAACCCACATACATACGATAGCATTCGATATTTTTTCAGTAAAGACAAGTATGGCTAGTTCTTGGGTGGGTGATCTGGAGCAATAGGCAGCAAGGTCACCACACATGATATTACCTATAAATATAAACAAAATATTACTACAAAAGAACAATAGCTAGTGGTGAGGCCAGTATTTCTCAACCTTTACTTCATTGTGGACTGGAGGCTGTTGAGAAACACTTGTGAGAACAACAAAATGATGCATAAATATTACCTGATCCAAAAACATTTGGGATTTGCCCAAAAAATGCTCTCGCTTAATTTTTTCTGAGTTATATAAAAGCGAAGAAATATTTTCACTTAAATGAAATCTTACGAAATTTTGTAATTAGTGATACGCTAGGTATATCCTCGCTTTTATATAGGCCTAACTCAAAAAAAAAAACTAAGCGAGGCAGAATTTCTGAATGTCACATCGAGTCTTTGGATTCATTAAATATTTTTAAAGATCCCCCCCCCCAAAAAAAAAAAACTTCCTCCAATGAGTATGTAAAAAACTTCAAAAGAGCGCAAATTTCTTAATCGACTGTGGCGTATCCAGAGGAGTTTCTGGCGGGGGGGGGGGTAATCTGGTGTGACTGGTTGCATAGCACACATTTTTTTCTTATTATCGGTAATTTAAAGGTGCATCTTGTAGTTGTTTAGCAGAATATAGCCTATATACAAATCAAATTTTTAAGTATTAGTTTTTAAAATTTTATATTAAAAATACAATTTTTTTTCCAAAAAAAAAAAAATATTTTTCTCAAATCTCGAGGGGGGATACTTACCCCTTTACCCCCTTTGTATCCGCCCTTGTTTGGAGTTAAAATGGAGTCTGATAAGAAAGAGAAAAGAGAAAAAGTACAATATTTTTTTGAGATTTCTTAATTATTATTAAAATATCAAAAAAAAAAAAATTTTAAGTCAAAAGCATGCAATCTTTTATGAGCAGAAAGGAAGCGGCAAGAGGTAAGTTGCGCTTCTCATGGCCTCGGTGAAGAAGTGAGAGAAGGGTCATGACCTTCTGGAGATCCCCTCCAGGTTTGTTGGAACGGCGAGCAAGATCCTGTCCTGTTGGCTTCTGCAGTATACTATCGCGATTTGACCCCAATACAAAACACTGTGCCCTCTCCTCTGTTTCTCTATCTCTCTCGCTCTCTTGAAGGCTTTCAAATTTTATCTCAAGCATTGATTTAATCAGTTTACTATGGCTGTGCGAGTACTCCACACACAATGAGTATTTTTCTTTATTTATTCCTTTTTGCTGGACATCTTCTCTATTCTGGTGAGTTTGCATTCAAGTTTCCAATCTGGTTATTGTATAATAATCACTTTCGTTTTCAAAAAGCATCCAATAGATAAAAAATTTTTCTCGTAGAGTATTTGTGAAAGACGGAAACGAATTCAAATATACATTTTTTGAAAAAATCCGTGAAAGTCGGGAAAAAATAAACTATCAGATGAGTTTTCTTCTTTCATGGATTCAAAAAAAAAAAAAAAAATTCAAAATCTTTTATTTTTTATATTTAAAAAATATAATAATAATTGTGAATATTTTTCGCAATAGAGCATAAGTTATAAATAAATGTATGCAAATGAAAAATTTAAAACATCTTCAACCTTGAAGATGTAACTCACATAGGGAAAAAATTAAAAACTTGTTTTGTTATATAGAAACATTTTGATAATAGATATATGCGTAATAAATTTGTCGAAAAAAGTAAAACTCTTGTTAATTCAAGAATTTTACTTTATTTAATAAACAATATTTTGTTACCTTAAAGGTAGATAAGAATACTCTAACTTTGATATTTATAATATATACAATAAGAAAAGACCTTGTTTTTCAGCCTATATAAATAAAGTCCCTGAGACCCAGAGTGTTCCTATTTTAGTTGACATTGGTTACTCACAGGAAGAATTTTTAATAAATTAGATATCTGTTAGCAATGTGCAACAAGCAGGAGCCTCACAGTTCGCCCCCCCCCCACCCCCACCCCCTACCTTTGCCCTAGTATGATAACACAAGGATCAAGAAGGCCCTGTCTATAAATAAATTTAATTTATACCAAATACTCATTTTATATTCATAGAGGGGGGGGGGGGGCTCTGAGTAAAAATTTAACGACTGACCGATCTTTGGTCCTTACATTACCTGGAAAATTCCTGCAGGTTTCTATTCAAGCAATTTTCAAAGAAGTAAAATTTTATCGGGCACATCTTTTAAAATTCTCTTGCTGGCCAATGGTGCAAACGCCCAGGCCATTGGTGAAAATAATAATAATAATCTTTTAAAATTCATTTAATAAAGTTTTTGTAGTTGTGGCTGTCGAGTTGTATCAAGGAAAGGTTGCAGGAGCAGAGACTGGCAGACAAATCTTTTTTTTTCTTTAAATATTTTATTGGGTCGACGTTTCGGTCTCGATAGAGGCCATCTTCAGGACCCAATAAGTGTCAAGGAAGTATAGGCTATATAATTTGCATTAGGCAGCTACGTGTAATGATGGGATCTTCCTTTCTCGTGAGAAATTCAACATTTTCTACTGATAAATGTGCCCTTTGTTAATTTTCTTTCAAATTTTTGAAAAACTTGTACAATAAGTTAATTGTTTCTCAATTTAAACTTTTATAAATTTATTTCTTATTTAGTTTGTAGATAAGAGATTAGGGATGTCATTTAAGTTTTGGTTTAGGTGGACGGGGGGGGGGGGGCAGCAATCATGGAAATAAAATTAAATAGAAGGCTTTGCAGGTCGCGGAAGAAAGGCATCATCTATAAATCACTCTTAATTTATTATTATCATTTTTTTCTAATTAAAAAAAAATTTTAACAAATATTTTTAATCACTTAAGATATTCGTGAACTAATTTTATTTATTACTATATTACCTTTAGTGAAAAAGTATAATTTTGAATAGGAAGTAGAGAGAGAAATTACTCCCGAGGGCCTCACTCTTGAATTAATTATCTCGTAGATTAAGATTGTTACTATTAATATTAAACAAGCTTTTCAGATTTGTTAATAAAATATATTTTATATAAATCCCATAATATTACTAATTTTATTTGTTTTGTTATAATATTTTATAATGTTTAAATCTTATTCGGTCGAATGTTTCTTGAATTTTGAAAGTCCTCGGTAATGAAGAAGAAAGTAAAAATCCACTTTTGATCCAATTCAGTGATCCAAGAAAATGAAAATATTTTTTCCTGAATTTGATCTTACTTCCAAGGACTTTTTAATATTTTTATTAAAAATAAATTCAATTATTTAAATATAAACAACTTTTTGGTGGGAAACTCAGAGAGCTTTCGAGTCGTTTATCCGGGTTCCGAGGTTAAATCTTATCACGCTGCCTTCCCTTCATATAATATAATAATCAGTAAAAATCGGAATAATCAAATATTTAATTATTTATTTTAAAGATGACTTCTAATTGAGAGTTACTAAATGAAGATTTTCTTCGTTTATTCACAAAATTATACTCTAGACTTCATAGGCGTAGCCAGAGATTTTCGATGGGGGGGGGGGGGTTCAGGATGATTCCCCCGACTAATAGGGCAGTATAAGGCGTCTAATGAAATATATGACTAGCCAATCCGCCCTCCTGGAACCCCCCCCCCCGGATTGGCTCGGGCCCGCCCTTTCTTAATTAAGTGCCGCAATTTTTCATTCAACTCGTTTCAGGCAATAAAAAACCCTCACATCTTGAAGAATTTTAGATATATCCCTATAATAGCGGAGTTTCTGCCTATTTTGTTTGATGTGAGTTCTATTTCAGATCTCTTTTAGAAAAAAAAAATGAAAAATTTAATTATATAATAATTTTTATTATTTTTCATTTGAGGGATTTAATCATTTTATTAGGCCTTAATTTTTTAAAAAGCAAGACAAAAATCAATTCTTTTCGATGGGAAAATTCTGAATTTTCCGGAATTTTTTGCATTTCCTTTAATAAAATTATTTTATTTAATTTTTTAATTTTTTAAACTAGAGAAAATTAATATATTTTTACTTTCTCTTACCCTATATATGAAATATATAGAGAGAGAAAGTATTGTTTGTATTATAGAGCTTAAATATCTAGTCATGGCTTGGGTCCAATGGGGGGGGGGGGGTTTGAACCCCCAAATCCCCCCCCCCGTGGCTACGCCTATGCTAGACTTATTAGCATCGATGTTTTTTGAGAGCCCAGATGTTAAATATAAAATAAGAACTCAATGTATTTTCAATATTTATCAACTCAAACAGCATAAAAAAAAAGAAACCCATGTGAGTTGAAGCATAAGGTAGTTTGTTTTAGCTAAAATTAGATTTCAAATTTCGAAAGTAAAATTTATTTCATTGATTCCAATGGTCAAAAAAATAATATATAAATATGCGAATAATAAAAAAAGACGAATAATAAGCATCTCAAAAATTAACATAATATCCTTTGCAGTGATCAGATTATTTTAGAAAAAAGTCACGAATTATCTATTTAATTAAAAAAAATGATAAAAATGCATTAGTTTAATTTCCTATATATGAATCAAGGAAATTTTATTTCCTTGAAAGCATGAGGATATATGCAAGTAAATCAAAATAAGAGAAACTTTTATTTGAATATATTAATTTTTACTTTTTGTGAGTAAATTTTAGTTGATGGATTCGGATTATATCCATTGAGTTTGATCCATTTGCAAGAAAAATATATTCACTTAATTGAGAATTGTTAATTGTTTTAATTAAAGGTGGTAGAGATCCCGAGTTTGATTCCCGGGGACCATATGTATGGTCACCAGCAGAAATATACTACTCAGAAAAATGTCAGATTGGAGGCTAATAGTCTAATATCTGATTTAAAAATAGGTCACGAAAAATATTCAACTTAATTTTTTTAAGCAAATGTTCATTTCCCAAAAACATGCGTCATGGGAACTGAGAATAATAGACTATAAGCACTTTATGCTTGAGAAAATAAATTTTAAACAATTAGCTTTTCTCTTACAGCTGGAGACGTTAGTGACTACGATCGTGATAATTTTCGAAAAGCAAGTTCTTCATCAAGTGTGAAACGATCAAGTGTTTTGGATGCTGATGAAGATGGTCATGACCCACCAAGGAACATACCCATTGGACAGGAGAACCCTTTGCCACCAGGATTCTTAAGTCCATCAGTCCAAGAATATCTTGAACTTGGAAAATCCATACCCGGTAATAAAATTTTAACTATTTAAATAATAATTTTGCAATGTTATTTATGTAGCTCGGGTAACTCGTGGTCCCTATCCACGTACTCACAACATGTGAGCCCCTGAGTTAGAAATATTGTATAATAATTTGCCTGGTCCCCCAAATTATTGGATAAAATATTCATTTGTAGATAAGTAGAGGTCTATTATTTTGTTTAAAAATTAAAAAAAAATAAATAACACCCTTTTTTAAAACAATTTGAGGAAAAAATAATGGGAGGATTAAATAAATGTCAAATTTATTTAAATTAAATGAAAATAATATTAGAATATAAATACACTAATTTTTTAGAGGAGGAAAGAAAACTAAATTATTTTTTATTAATAAGAATTAGAAATAAATTGCATTGAAAAATTAAATTTTTCCATGCCAGTTTATGTTGATAGTTGTTTTGTTATAAAAAATAAAAAGAAAAAAGTAATTAAGTGTACTTCAAACACGTTTTAAGAAATTTAACAAATTAATATGCTTTTTAAAGGGCATTGAAAAATAGTTGATTTATCAATTTTAAACAAAATTGTTCCAGGCAATTTTGAGAAATTCGAAAAAAAAAAAACTAAAAAAAAAACATCAGTCAACTAACTGTACTTCAAACAATTTTCACGAAAAAACTTAGTGATATACTTTTTAAAGATCATCTAATAAATAGTTGATTTATGAACTTTAATCAAAATCGTTGGACCAAATTTTGAGAAATTCAAAATAAACTGAAAAAGTACTTCAGTAAACAACTAGTAATTTTTGGACGATTTTATTCAAAAGCTTATTTTAACTGTCCGGGAGGGTATCTAACTTAAATATAAAATTTCAACCTCCTAGCACTTTTTCTTCTTGAGATATTTTGTCCACACAGACAGACAGGACTCAGGAAACCTCAAAACGTGTATTTCCATCAAAATCTCGACATCGAATTTTTGACACGATCGCAATACTTTCCTAGTATATATATATATATAGGTAAGAGAAAGTAATAAAGAAGTAATAAAGTGAAAGATAGATCTCACGCAGACATTGAATAACGAATTGTTGCATATCCCAAAGGCGCAGAGTTCAAGAGAAAATTTCTCCATCCAGTCTAAAAATTTGAAATGACGATTTTCCTCATGATAATATTAGATAATTAATTAATAAGTATAAGACATTTCTGCACCTTCTCGGAAAGAGGAGAAAAAATCTGGTGTGACTGGTAGCACCTTAGTTCCAAAGTTGCATTTTAAATTTTGACTGCTTTTTAAAGAGCATATAAAAAATAGTTGATTTATATGAATTTTAATCTAAAAAGAAAGATTTATATTCTGTATCATCCATCGGCTACCTTTTTTCTATGAAGTACAAGAGTAAAGTGTGCTTCAAAAGATTTTAAGGGCAAAATGAGAATATACATTTTAATGAGCATCTACAAAATAATTGATTTATGAATTTTAAACAAAATCTTTGGAGAGAATTTTGAGAAAATCGAAAAAACTGAAAAAGTACATTAGTAAAGTACTAGTACTTTTTGGCCGGTTTTGTTCAAAATCTTATTTTGATTGTCCGGGAGGGTACCTAACTTAAATATAAAATTTCAATCCTGCTGCTCAATTCCTTCATGCTAAAAATACACACAGACTCACATACAGACCAATTTGAGGGACCCACTTTTTTGGACTCAGGGGACCTCAAAACATGTATTTCCATCAAAATCTCGACATCGAATTTTTGACATGATCGCAATACTTCCTCTCTATATGTATTTCATATATAGGGCAAGAGAAAGTATAAAATTGTTAAATATATCAATGACTAATCGCCTGGTCCACTCTGGGGCAAATATTATATTGAATATACTTATATGTATATCTGAAAAGAATAAAATTTTTTTGTTTTTGTTTTGTCTGCAGGCAAAGCCGGCACCGACTACCCTGTTCTCTCGACCGTGCCCTACACCAATTTCTACTGTGATGAGCAACCCTATCCAGGATTCTTCGCCGATGAAGAAACTCGATGCCAGGCTTGGCACTATTGCGACATTGATGGCCGTCAAGCCTCGTTTCTATGTCCAAATGGCACACAATTTTCCCAGGCTGTTTTTGTTTGTGATTGGTGGTTTAATGTCCGATGTGAGCTCAGTCGACAACTCTACCCAATAAATGAAAGATTATATGGAATTCCAAAAGAAGAGCCTACACGTCCACACAGAATTATCACCAAAGAGCTATTAGACAATATATTCATATCTTAACAACAAATAGTGACCTATCTTTTAGAAAACTTTATTTTATGAAGTGACATTAATGATATGAAGATGAGGTACCCTTAGATTATATTGCAATATCATTAAAACCAAAATCTTTCAACAATTGGAGAGTTTAATTTTGAGGCTCAATTCCTTGGCCTCTATTATCGAAGTGACTTACATTCAATTCTGTATTTTTTTTATGAACATAGTACTTATCTACAATATTTTTCGGATTATAAGACTATACTTGAATACTGAGCAATTTTTTTCAGATCTTTTGATCAAATAATAATAAATTTATAAAGTTGGAAAAGACTTCTTAATTATTTTCGTATAAAATTTAATTTTATTCATTTAATTAAATAAATAAAAACATCAAATTAGTTTCATCACTGACCAGAACCTTAATTGGTTTAAGTTATAATCTAAAAAGAATAAAAAATTTTTGTATTGTTTTGTGTACTTAAATCTCTATAAATTTTGTTATGATAGAAATAAAAAAAAATAAATAAAAATAAAACAAAATTTACATTTATTTATATTTTAGACCAAAGTTCTAGTTTTTGTGCCTCTCGCAATGAATGTAGGCTTAAATTCATTTCTCTGCATATTAATTAATTAATCAGTTAATCAGGGGCGTATATAGAATTTTTCGGGGGGGGGGGAGCGAACCCATTATTAAATATCCCCCTCCCCCCCACACACCAAAATAATTTTAAAATACCGGATATACCTGAGCCCCGAGGGGCCCGGGCCCTCTCAAATAAAATTTTTTTTAATCTAAATTTTTTCGCCTGCTTCTCTAGTTTTATTAAAAAATGATTAGTTATAAAAATTGTCCATACAAATATAGATATTGGCCATATACCCGTATATATGTATATAGATTTGAAAAATTTCGAGGGGGGCCGGACCCCCTTGCCCCCTCCCCCTTATATATGCCCCTGCTGTAAATTCATGTGGTCAATTTTCAGGTGAGAATAATATAGTCTTATAATCTGAAAAATATGTTAACTTGAAGTAAAAACAAAAAAAAAATATTCTTATCACCAATAGGGTTTATTTTTATTTCGAAACACCAGTTTGGATGTTTTATTATCTTCTGAATACATCGGAGATAGAAAAAGGGTGTCTAGCTTTACTTTTGCCAAGAGACGAATAAAAAAATAAACCTCGCTTAGTTTTTACCGAGCTATATAAAAAAAGAGAATAAAATTCTGTAAGATTTTATTTAAGTGAAAATATTTCCTCGATTTTATATAACTAAGAAATTTAAATGAGGCGCCCTTTTTGCATCGCTGATCTTTTGAATGAATTTCTCTTTTTCAATAAATTCATCAATTAAAATAAAGTATAGCTAAAAAAATTAAAATTGCTCTTGACCCGTGGCTCAGAGAGAAGACACTAGCTTCTCGCGCCGGGGTCCCGGGTTCGCTTCCCGTCCCAAGCGAGAAAAATTTATTTCATTTGATTTGACTGCAAATCATTTGAAATAAATAGGGATGGGGTCTAAATGGCCTTAGATGCCGAAAAAGACCTTAAAAAAAATTAAAATTCTTTATAACTAGAGTACATCGTTTGTTATCTGTTTGAAACGATATACGGGATTTCGACCAGATAGGGTTTTAATTAGGGTCCGATCGAAACAAGATATTCAGCCGAAACCGAATTTCGGCTTCAATTTTAGTTTCGGCCGGAACCGAAACGTGTCTTAAACTTTTTCTTAAAATTTCCTAAACAAAATTCATATCATTTTACCTTTTTAATATACGAGTCTCATCCCATCTTTTCAAACTGAGGTTTCGGCCAGAACGAGGTTTGTCCGAAGCCGACTCTTCGGTTGCTCCCTAGTTTTAATTTGCTAAGAGTAATTTTCATGGTACTTTACTGAGAAGGGTAATCACATGAGGGTCCTTTAATGTACCTGATCACGAATAACAAAAGAGAGAATCACCAAAATTTCATTTCACTCATAGGCACCGGAACTGGGGGGGGGGGGGCAAGGGTACATTGCCCCCCTGGCATCAGGGGGGGGCAGAGGGGGGCAAAATTTCTTTTTTATTTCATTTATTTTTAAAAATGATATATTACTTTTGAAAAATAAAATCTTCTAAATTAAAAAAAAATTAAAAGAATAAGAAATTCATTTTTTTTCAAATTTTTTCCAAAAATTTTTGATAAAATCACTAGCAAATTTTTTAAAATTTTAATTTTATTAAAATTGTGATTTTATTTAAAATTTTTAAAGTTTTATAGTAGATTTGTTTTTGTTTTATACTATTTGAACATATTAAATTATTTTAATTTTATAAAAAAAAATTTTTTGCCCCCCCCCCCCCCTGATTCAAATTCGTTCCGGCGCCCCTGATTTCACTTACTGGCGAAAATAAAAGAAATTATAAGCCGAGATTTTTAATTTAATAAATATTATCTTTTACACTCTACGTTAAACGTTTTCTTGTAATATCTTAACATGTGGAATTTTTTATGTCATTTTAGTCATTGACAGCGAAGAAATAGTTTTGAAATTGATGGATCTTATTTTTTTTTTATATTTATTTCCGTAAATTTATAAATAATGTTAAATATTTTTTTTTTTAGTGGGGAAAAGGTTTGTCTTCCCAAAGATTTTTTTGTTATGTATATATTTCCGTTTTTTGCAAGTCTCGAAAGGGACCGGGCCCTATTTAAAGCAAAATTTTTATAAAGGGGATATAAATTTATTTTCATTTAGTATTTTTGTCTATATAACAAGTTTTCTAGAAATATATACCAGGTATACATTTGAAAAATGTAGGTGAGGAGTAATAGCATTTTTAAATTCTTTAAAAATACAAATACTTTTTCTATGAATTTGAAGACACGAGCGAATTTCACTAACTTTTCTCTCTATATATTACATATGTAGTTAAGAGAAAAAAAAAAAAAAAAATTGTTAATACAGAATTCCAAAAATGTAAAATTTAAATAGCCAATGTTTTAATATTTTAAAAAATACAGTATTTAACAAAAACATTTTTCCTTTTATTTAAATTAGCCTATACAAAAAATTTTATTGGTTCAATAATAACTCTCCTTACAGGCAAAATGATGACCCCAATTCTGTCGCCTCTGGGCGAATATCCCTCCACCCTAGAGCGGGGGCTGACGGAGCAGCCACCATTAGATTTTGTGTCTATCACGTTGATTATTTGGACCCTGTTATGCATTAGTGTGTCAAGCGCCAAAAAAAAATTAAAAATTGAGTTAAGCACGGAATATTGTTTCAAATACTATAATTAATAGTATTTTTTATGAAATATGTCCTAAAAAAATTTATATTTAATGTTAATTGCACAATTGACAAAAAAAAATTATATATAATCTAATGAAAACAAAAAACTTTATTGTTGATTTTCTCAAAACTCGGTAGGTGGCGCTTGACACACTAATGCGTAACAGGGTCCATTTATGGAACAGTTTTATTAAGATATCTTAATGGATTGTTAAATTATTTTGATGATTATGTGCTTACTACATTTTATTTTTTAAACTCTTTTATATACTTTTTATGCGCCCCCCGCATTGCGGGGTCTGCGGGGGTGTTATTTACGCCCCTGGGAATAGGCTCTCCTAGTCTGAGTTTATTATAAATAGGCCTATGCTACTATCAAATGATGCACTCAACCAATATGTAGTAATATTATTAGAAAATCTTTTCATAATTATTTTACAAAAATTACTATTATTTAATTGTTAAGTAAAGTACACTTCCAGTGTAATTTTTAATATGTATAAAGGGCCCCTTACACAGCCAATAATAATGATATTACTTTATCAGGATGACCATTAATAAGCATGTGATTTCTGATAAGGTAATGTCATTATTATTGACCGTGTAAAGGGCAGAGGTGGCCAACTTTTTTGAAAGCAAGTGCGCAATGAAGTATTTCATACGCGTTGCAGGTGTATAATATCAGGATAGAGTTTTTTTAGATTCCACTTACATATTTGAATGTCAGAGAATCTTTTTTCTTTATAATAAAAAAACTTTCTTTTATTTATTTAGTCATTGAGATGAGTTTGAGATTGGAGTAGAAATAAAATTATTATTATTAATTCTTTAATTATATACCTTAAACTCGGGTTACTTGAGCCCTAAGGAATTAGTTAAGCCCAAAAAGAAAAGGTTTTTCAATCGCTATCAATTTCACCAAAGGTCACATTCTAGCTTTGGTAGACTATCTAAGAAAAAGGTCGAACTCCGTCCTTATAGCGACTTTGTTTAATTGGTGGCGATTGAAATTTTTTTGGAAACAATTATCGTTTTTTGTATATACGGGGTAGTTAATTTCTCGATTAATTCGGTTTCAAATAGCCCGGCTAATCTATGAAACTGATTTGATTAACAGGAATATGCGAATTTTTATTTTACATAGAATGCTCTTTTCGCTCACCTCCGACAACTTATATATCTTTTAATTTATGACAATTTGTGAAGTGGCTGTTGTATATCAACAATAGAAGAGGGAGCGGCAGCCAGCAAGTAAGCCTCTACGAAATGAAACTCAAGAGTAGTGGAGACAGGTTCGGCTATATTTAGCTTAATTATAGCCGAAACTGTCTCCACTACCCTTGAGTTTCATTTCGTAGAGGCTTACTTGCTGGCTGCCGCTCCCTCTTCTATTGTCTTTTATTTTAATTTATAAAATCAAAAAAGGTTTTTTCACTTGATTAATAAATATCATCAAATGGAGGCTAAGCTAATTTATTTTAAATAATAAAATTATATAGATAGGCCTATGTTTTTTTTTTCCTTTTGAAAATAAGACAATTTCTAGTTTTATTTAGTAGTAGTTTTTAACATTAGCCAAAATAAATATAAATTTTTATTTATACTGTATATCGCTCATTTGCTTGGATAAAGAAAAAAAGCTCTAGGCCTAGTGACATGTCTGAGCTTTTCATGCTCGCAGCAAAATATCTCATTTTTTCGAATCTAAGATTTTTTTTAAACTTATTTTGTTGACTTCAAAACCGTAACAGTTAAAAAGAAGCTTTGTGGAAGGTGTACCAGTGATATTTTCGCTAATAAACAATTAATTTGTATAGCTACCATTTTTAATTCAAATTTCTATATAAATGTGTTACAATTTTATTTATTTTTTTTCGATCTCCTGAAAGAATAGAAATTTTGAGTTATGACACTCTTGCAGCAAATGAGCGATATTGTTTATATATAATAGTTGTTCATATATTTATTAATAATGAAAAATATTTAAAACAAAATATACTGTTGAAATTTTTAAAGAATATAAATTATCTTATATTTTATTTATTTTAAATGATAATAACACTGAAATATATTATTGTTATTTAAGTTTTGTTCTATTAAACATAATAGCGATTTGTTATTTTTTAAATATTAATAATTTATTTTTAAATTAAACAATGTATTTATTCATGAACGAAATACAAAATTTCATTCAATAATATTCTTTCTTTTTAGATAGAGATGCTGAGTAAAATTATTTCAATAATCCCGGATTCAATTGAAGACGAAATGGATACTTCGAATAAATTCTTTGTAAAGGCAATGAAGGCAAGTTAGCAAGTGAATAAAAAATGCCGAAATGTCCGAAAAAATAATTTTTCATTAGATGATTAATAGCTGGCTATCATTCTCCGTAATGAATTCTATTCTATTTACTACATCATACGCATTACATAGAAATGGATGCAGAAAAATGAATTTTGCGAGTCAATTCAAGAAAAGCTTTATGAGATCAGAAATGAAAGTCTACCATATCGAAAAAATTAAAAAATTGAGAGCAGAACTTTTGAGATTTTTTAGTTCTTCCAAGAAAGTTTCATATTCAATCTATTTCTTCTCGTATATAACTCTAGAATATTATACAGAGTCGCCGAGAGACTTGCCAGATCCCGGACTGAATATTTATACGACCCTCCCCCTCCCATAAAAAAATAATTTTTAGAGTTGATACCCAAAGGCAGAGCCCTAACTAGGGGGAGGGGGTATGTACCCGTGGCGGCAGATTTCAAGGGGCGGCAAAATAGGAGAAGTGGTTCATAAAAACCAAATGAAATTAGTTATTAAGAAACATTTGAAAAGGGAACCTATCTAAGAAATTAACCAATTCGATTTAACTTTATTATGCTTAATTTATAAATATATTCGTATTTCAAATTCCCACCTTCTCTAAGAAACAAGAATTATCACCGGGCCTAGGGCGCCAAAATTTGAGAGGGAAGAAAATTTTGGAGACTCAGATTTCAAGAAAGATTAAAATTTTAAAATAAATTTGGCTTATACAGTGACAGTGCTAATGGGGAGGGAAGGGAGAGGGAACGCCCTTAGATATTTTATAATATTGGTAAGGAGGGGGCGGCAAATTAAGCTTAGTCCCTTCTAACAATCTCCTAGAAGAGTAGAAGCTCAATTCTGAGTGCAGGGGGTCGGTCACGCCCTTGGCCATTTGGCCATCCTGGAGATGGTTGGCGCTTCGTCCCCGAAACTGTAAACTAGGATTAAATCAAAGAATTTTTGGGCCATTTTTTAGATGTATATTCTCATGTTCCCTCCACATTGTCTGCGATTCACTTTACTCGTGCTTTTTTTGTTCTTTGTTTTTTTCTCTATAATTTCATTATTTATAAAATTTTATATTTATAAAAAGAAAAGTAATCTACAGGTTTTAAGTGACTTTTTTGGATTCTTTTTTTTTTTCAAAAAACTAGCCGTTTTGAGATAAAATATTTTGTTAGAAGCATTCAAGATATAATTCAAGACTCGTTATAATGGTAAGCAGTGGGCGGATCCAGAGGTGTTTCTCGGGGGGGGGGGTAATCTGGAGGGACTGGTCGCACAGCACACATGTTTTTCTTAATTTCGGTAATTTAAAGGCGCTGTTGTGAAGCTAGAAGAACAGAGAGAGAGAGAGAGAGAGAGATACAAAATTTGATATTTGGAATCTAAAGCTCTATTTCTAAACTCATTCGATGGCAAAATTTGATATATTTCTAGAACAAGACACACATGTAAAGATTCCCACAGAAAAGCGCAAATTCTGCAATTGGAATCGTTACACGTGTGTCTGATCCCCTGGGAATGAGGGATTACTGTCTGGAAGAAGGCATAAAAGGCCACCCCCCACTCCCTGGCGAGATCATTCTCTCTCTCAACCTCCGAAGTATCAGACTGTATATTAATATAATAAACATAAATTTAAAAATTACAACACTTTTACTGAAAACCCCCAACAAAAATCCCCTGAGAAGGCAACAGACAACACCTGTGCAAAGCGACTTACAACAGCGCATTCTGTACTTATTTGCCAGAATATAAATACAAATCAAATTTTAAAGTATTAATTTTTAAAATTTTACATTAAAAATACATTTTGTTCGAAAAAAAGTATTTTTTTTTTCAAATCTCAGGGGGGAGTTACCCCTTTTACCTTCCCCCCTCGTATCCGCCCTTGATGGTAAGATCTTCCTATCTTTCATAAGTTCAAGAGATTATTTAAAAAAAAAGCTAAAAACGAACAAGGTTAAGTGGGCATATTAATTTTAATCAAAATCATTTGTTCGAATTTTGAGAATATTGAAAAAAAATATGCCGGCACGAAGAAATCTGGTATATTACACAACTTTCGATTATCGAAGGCAAGTCGAAGTTGAGTAATGGTTAGTGTTACCCTTCGCAAGGGGGAGAGGTCTGTCAAGTAAAAATGAAATAGAAATAGAAGGAAATCCGGTGAGGACCCAAGAACGTTTCTTGCCTTTCTTTTTTTAATCTGAGCAAGGTCGTTCTCGCCCTTCACGACCTTAATCCATTCATTCATTTATTAGGAGAAATTTCATCAACTCTAGCGTGAAAAATAACAAAGGCGTGGGTGAAAAATGGACTCAAATGGCAGTGACATTTCAAATTGAAAACAAGTCGATCGGACTAACCCGAGCAACTACTGAGGATACGATAAATTTAAATTTCTCAGAGATATTTGATTAAAAATATATATATGGGGACGTTCTGATTTTAATAATTTTTTTACTTTTTAAATACGTATATCTATGTGCCAACAAGAAAACTTAAAATACTTAGAATACTTTCTCTCTATATATTTCATATATAGGGTAAGAGAAAGTAGCTATGAATAAGAAGAACGAGAATGTTTTGCAGCCTGGATGTTTATTTATTTTAATAATTATGTTAATTAACATTAATTTACAGTTTCAATTTTGCTTTTTGTTTCCTGAATATTCTTTTAGTTCTTTCACTTTTTATAAATTTTTTTTTTAATTCACATGAAAGCCAAAATAAAGTTTGCACCTTTGTCCTATCTCTACTTGAGAAGTTGATCGAACTTATAAATATTCTTGTTTATAAACACTTTCTAAGTACCGGTATATCTTTGAAAGAATTTTCTTTTTAAGTACCCTAAGCTGATGCTCGGACAAGAGAATAATTTAATGTGTTGGTAGAAAGTGAAGACACGAAAGTGGACACCGTTTAAAAGTTAATTTATGATCGAGACCAATTGATTCGTTTCTTTATTTCTACTGTAATTCAATGCTGCCATTTCAATTAAATGCTAAATTAATAAGAGATTATTTTCAATTTTATTATCTAATATTAATAAAAATAAATAAAGCGAATAAAATTAATAATAATAAATTGAACATTATTACATTATTATTATTACACAGGGACATGAGAGCATTGCGTGTTCCAAGTGCGCGTTCATGTTTGGCTTCAAGCTCATTGTCTTGATTCAATCAACAAAAAAAAAAAAAAAAACGATTCCTCACCAGCCGAACAAGTTAAATTTGAAATAATTTAAAAAATACATAATAACGATTTGTGTAAAAATTCCTTCAGTGTGCGTGCGGGGGCGGGGCAGCAACCAAGGCAGAATTCTACAAATGGAGGAGGAGGAATCTGCACTGATTTTGCTGAATCAAGAAGGGCACAACGAACCCCTAAAGAAGGGGGACTGCCCTTGCGCCCTACCTAAATACGCCACTGAATTGAGGAGCGAGCATTTGAAGTTTGGTTGCCTAACAGACGAATTGAAGGCGCTTGAAAATTCCAAGTAAATTTGCATTTATTAATGCCATATTCTAACAAATGCCCTAGTGAAGTCGTTTTGGAGCACTGAATTTAATATCAAATAAATATGAGCATTTTTACATTCTCCTGGAATATATAGAGAAAGTATTGCGATCATGTCAAAAATTCGATGTCCAGATTTTGATGGATATACATGTTTTGAGGTCCCCTGAGTCCAAAAAAGCGGGTCCCGCAAATTGGTCTGTGTGTGGAGATTTTTAAGCATGAAGGAAATGAGCTACCAGGTTGAAATTTGATTTTTAAGTTAGGCACCTCCCTAAGCCGTGAAAATAAAAATCGGCCAAAAAGTACTAGTACTTTACTGATGTCCTTTTTCAGTTTTTTTTTCGGTTTTCTCAAAATTCGATCCAACAATTTTGTTTATAATGAAATTCATAAATCAAATATTTTTTTAGATGCTCTTTAAAATGTATATTCTAATTTTTCCCTTGAAATCTTTTACTCTTGTACTTCGTAGGAAAGATAGGAGAAATGGTTGCCATGGTAACAGAATATAAATCTTTTTCTTTTTAGATTAAAATTCATATAAATCAAATATTTTTTAGATGCTCTTAAAAATTATATCAATAAAACTTTTGGTGAAAATTGTTTGAAATACACTTTACTGATGTAGTATTTCGGATTTTTTAAATTCACTTTCGGGCTCTTCCTTCCATAGAGCCAATATTAAATCCCTATGAGCATTTGCATGTTAATTTCGATTCAAAAGAGGGTCGGGTCTCCTTTGGAACCTTTTACACATTTGAAAAAAAATTTTCAATTCCTATGAAATTTTCTATTTTGAAATGAGAGTTTGGAACTAAGGTTGCTATGGGACTAAATATACTGGTACCAGGTATATCGACACACAAAAATCTTGTGAGAAAAGCAGTACACAACTTTCTATTACCGAAGGGTAAGAGAAAGTTGTGTGCTTTGCGACCAGACACACCAGATTTTTTTACAGATAAAGTTATATCAGGCAATCATAAGAACAAAAGCCATTCTCAAATCCTGAGGTTGGAGCGAAAGGACGAGCAAAAAGCCAGAATGCTAGTCTTAGTTCGTATAACTCGCAATTCACGTACTTTCAAGGTCGGAGTCCCTGGGTAATATTTATTTCATATGCCGATTACTACTTGGGAGAAAGGCAAGAGTATAAATAATATTTAAAATTAATAAATATGATGATTGGTTGATATAAAAAATATTACTTTAGCGCATAGGCCTGTTAAAAAATTAATCTATAAATCTTTGATCTTCATTACATTTTTCTAATAATTTATGGACGAAGAGTCCTTTCGAAATATTTGGAAATTAACCAGTATAATAATAAAAATAAAAAACCTAGTTTAATGTATTATTTTTCTTAATTAATTTTATTTTTATTATATAACAATTTATAATGTTAGATAAATTATAATGTGGTTTTAATTAAACCTGGGCTGAGGTTGGGTGGAGTTGCAATTTATGGGACATAAATATATCCTTTTAAAATTTTAAAAAGATGGAACTTCACTATAAAAAAAGATCACGGAACAAAAATCAAGGCCAAAAAATGGCCAGAGGCTATTCTTAGTAGTCGTGGGAAAAGAAAAGACCTTGCCAACTGATCACAACGTATAAGATACCCATTATACTTTCTTCAGTTATTTGTTCCAGTAACGTAATTTAGATAGAGAGTAAATATAGAAGAGAATTAAATTTTACAGAACAGGCTGAAGGTCACAGTCTGAAATTAACATTACTAATTTCTAATTACCTAATCCTAATTACCCCCTTTACCCCCCCCCCCCGTGTATCCGCCCTTGGTAGGAATGGATTCAGAAAAGAAGATCAAAGATCAGAGATTGCGCACATTGAAACGGCACGTCTCTTGAATCAGAGGCGGATCCAAGAGGATAGAGTTTTTACTATTACTAAATTTTTCAGAATGGAAAAATCACTATTTGATTAAAATAAATAAATATACCAGTTAAAAGTTTTGACATATAATCACGGAAAAAATGCACTAAATTAGAGATGAAGGACATTTTGAGTGAAATTTCTGCCAACGTTTGGGCCGTTTTTTCCAGCCTTCTTCAGGACAGATGTTGAGTTTGGCATCTTCTGGCTTGATGTGACGGTGAACAATCGCCAGCCAACTTAACTCCAAGTGGAGAGTAAAGTAAAATAAATTTTTAAAAAGTGCGGCCATAAATGGGAGCAAACTGTTATGAGGGGGGAGGGGAAGGGGATTAGAAGAAATATGTCTTAGCTCGAGCATATCGTGATTCTCATTAGATGTAAGCAGGGGCGCCGGAACGAATTTGAATCAGGGGGGGGGGCAACCTCTTCCTATATGGAGATGATATGATTGCCCTCGGGGCTTGGTGTAGGGGTTAGAGTGCTAACCTCGTATACCGAACGTCGCGGGTTCGGACCCCAGGCAGTCCGATGATTTTATTTAAGGCATTTGGATACCAAATGGCTTAAATAAGAATGCCTGGACCCCAAATAATATATATTCATAACTGTTATCGTCAAAGTCTTAAATGGCCTAAGCCGAAAAGACTGTATGAATGTGTGGGTGCATGTGAGTGTGAATGAGAAAAAAAGTGTGAATGTTAAAAAAAAAAAAAAAAGTGATGTGATTGAAAGGGAAAGAATATAAAAAAAAAAGGTTTAATAAGAGTAATAATAATTAAAAAGAAACATTTGCTTGAATACAATTTTTATTTATATAAATATATATATATATCAATAATAATATTATTTATAAATCATGGAAATTATTTTTTAATTTTGCCAAAATGTTGAATTCTAAAGTCATTACTATTTATAAATGTAGCCATGATATTTTGGATATCTATTTCATCTACGATTTCTGGATATGTATTTATTATGCATACATGATTTAATCGTTCTTGCGTCATTGTTGAGCGAAGATATGTTTTTATTCTTCTTAACATAGAAAATGAGCGCTCAGCGGTTGCTGATGTGGCCGGGATCACTAAAAGTAGTTTTAGAATATTTCTCAGGTTAGGAAATAATTTTTTTGATTCTTGATTAAGATTTTTGTATTTTATTACAAAATCATTCAAGCATTTAGCTTGAGGAATTAATTCCCTAAAGAAATCAAATTCTCTTTTGACCTTTTCTTCTACAAACTCATATTCTTTTAAAATATCTATAACAGATTGGTCCCAAAAACGGGTTTCTAAAATAACAATTTTTTCGATTTGTAGATATTTTAAAAACCCCGGTTGGGAGAATCTTAATTCAATCTCGTTGATTATCCCATCAATAACTTCATAGAAAGTTTTTCTAAAATATTCTTCTATTGACGTGAACTTGTGTTCAGACTCGTTAGGTTTATATAGAAATTTTTTAGGAATCTCTCGCTTTCTCGGTAACGAGGGCTCCTCAAGATTCATTTCTTTTATTTTTTCTTTACATCCTTCCACATTTCATTAAAAAATTGTTCTGAGCGTTTTTTTTTTAAAGATTCTAAAACTAACTCAACAGCTTCCTTTGCCCCAGCTACAGTTTGCGTTTCACTTTGAAGAACATTGCTCAATTGATCAGTTAAAGAAAACATTAGATAACTAAGTCTAATTCCAAAGTATATAGAACCCTTTGATAATTGATCATAAAGTCCCCTGGCTTTGGACCCTATATCATCATTACAAGATGCTAATGAAAATAGAAAGTCCAAAACAGCAGGGTAAGTATTGATAACCCCTGACAATGAAGTATGTCTGATGGTCCAACGGGTTGGGCATAATGGCCGAGGGCCAGTTTTCTCTATTCCATGAGCCTTAGCAATCTCATGAAAATTATGTGATCGTTTTGGTGATTCTTTGACAATAACTCCTATGTCGTTTACCCATTGAAGGCAATCACGTATTAAAGGAATTCTTTTTGAAGAATCCTGCACAGCCAAATTTAGAGAATGAGCTGAACAATGAATAAATAAAGCCATTGGTTGATCTGCCAACACTCTTGATTTGACACCGTTTTTTATTCCGGTCATATTTGATCCTCCGTCATAGCATTGTCCTCGCAAGAGATCCATACTTAAATCAAAACGAATAAGCATGTCTTTTATAATATTATACAATGATTCCCCAGTCATAGAGTGAGTGTCATAGAGACCAAGAAAAAACTCATCAATTTCAAGAGTATCTTCATCTACAGATCTGATCGATATAGAAACTTGTTCTTTTCCCTGTACATCATTGGTTTCATCAACAATGAGAGAATATTCTCCTCTTTTTTTTTATTATTTTAATAATTTTACGCAAAATATCATGGGAAATAATTCTCAATATTTCATTCTGAATATCTGAAGAATTATATGATTTTTTGTGTTTTAAAAATAATTTTAATTCTGGAATGTCATTTTCCCTGAGACGTAATAATTGAATGAAATTTCCTTCATTAATATCATGTGCTCTAAATGCAATTCCCTGACGAGCTAAATATAATGCTGAGGTTATTATTGTTTTTAGAGCGATTTGATTTTGTATTTGAACAGATAATGTTTGTTCAGATAATAAGGAAATAATTGGAGTATTTTTCTTCAGTGCTTCTAATTTTATAAATGATTCTTTGTGAAAAGCAGATTTTTCGTGACTTTTTAATTTTATGATAATTTTTTTCCAGTTTTTATACCCATCAATCACTAAGTTTGTTTCATGATTTTTTTCACATTTTACTAATTTTTTTCTAGCGCTTGGACACATATGAAACAAAAAATACTTTTAGTCATTGAGTCAAAATGAAGCCAAGGGTATGTTGTGAACCACTCATTCTGAAAATTATGATTACGTCCAGATTGGGTCCATGGAGGAATATCCAAAGGTTGATACGGTTCGTTTAAAGAGCATATCTTTTCGTGTGTGTTTTTAGTAAAAGCAAAAGAAACACTCTTTACAGGAGCAGATGGATCATCGGCGATGTTTTCTGTTAAATAAATGAATAAATTATTTAATTGAATTTCCGATCTCTGAGCAAGGCAACAAAACAATAAACAAGCATAATGACTCATTTTTTGAAATTATTATATTAATACCTATGGTGTTTGTGGAAGAAATGTTACTGCTGGTACTAGGGCGATGCTCATGGCAGTGGCGTAACCAGGGGGGGGCGAGGGGGGGCTCGAGCCCCCCCGCCCCAGGCGCATCGAGCCCTTGGCGCCCCCCGAAACCGGCATAGGCGCCCTACGGCCTCTAAAATATAGCCCAGCGTATGTGATTTTATCATATTCTTTTCATCGATTGTCTTAAAAAATTGATAGTTTTCTTTTAAAATTATATTACAACTTGAATTCTACTATTTTAAATGAATTTAATTCCAAAAATAATAAATAACGTATGTAGAGGCTTTATAATTAAAATTTTTTTTATTTTGCAATATATAAGCCTTAATTTGATGTTTTAGGGCTGTGGAGATTTACTCAGGATTCGTATAAGCCTTAATATTTAATTTTTGAAATTCAAAACTTTTTTAAGCATGAAGGAATTGAGCTATGAGACTGAAATGTTATATTTAAGTTAAACACCCCCGGAACCGTGAAAATAAGCTTTTAATCAAAATCGGACAAAATCGGCCTCTAATCGGGGGTTCGATTCCCCGGCAGTCTGATGATTTTATTTAAGCCATTTGGATACCAAATTTCAAAGTCAAAGTCTTATATGGCCAGGGCCGCAGACAGGGGGGGGCAGGGGGGGCTATATCCCCGGGGCCCGGGCCCTCCGAGGGGGCCCGGGCCCATTGCGCTCCCACCTTAAAATTCTAATAAAAAGTAATTTTCATGGTTAAAATTTCAATTAAAAAAAATCATTTTCTTGAAATTTTTTTCTTCAGGGGCCCGGGCCCTTTGAGCTCAAATCTTAAAATTTCAACTAAAAAAATCATTTTCTTGAAATTTTTTTCTTCAGGGACTCAGGATAGCTAAAAAAGCAGATTTCAGTGGCTAATTTTCAAAAAATTTTCCATACCCCCAGATTCTCCCGGAAATCCTCTGAGATCCGTATAATTATTTCAAAAGTTGTGTCAAAAACTGTCTAAAAAATTGTTGGCATGAAGGCCACAATAGCCTTTTACATGCTGAAGGGGGGGCGTATTAGTAAGTAGCCCCGGGGCCCGCCAAGTCTGTCTGCGGCCCTGTATATGGCCTAAGTTGCCGAAAAGACTGTGTGCATGTGTGTGTCAGTGTGAATGGGAAAAAAGTGTGTGTTAAAAAAAAAATGGGGATTGACTTCCCCGAGACTTTCTCCTATGTTCTTTTGGAATTACGTCTGGGTGTGTGTGTGAACACGATTGCTTAAAAACCAAAGCAGCTAGATCGATGAAATTTGGTATATGCCCCTTACACTAAAATTGTAGATTTCTATCAACTTTTGGAGTAAATACGTCACTTGGAAGTAGTACTTTTCCTAATAAGTTTTTTCAGAAATTTCGAAATTTTCAATTTTTTTGTTATATTATGATAAAATACTCAATTTTAAAAAGTTTTTATTCTTTGATATTTTTCCGAAAACTGAATAGTTTTTGAAATAATCACAGAAGAAAACGACATTTTTCGTAAAAGCAAAGAAAAATCAAAACAAAATCATACAAGTGTCATTAAAAAACATGTAAATATAAACAAATACATTTGTTTCACAAATTCGCTGAGGAAATCACAGGATGGAAAAAATTTGCCCGCCGAAGGCGAGCAAGGGGGTCCAGGGGGCGGAGCCCCCTGGAAAATTGGCGCCCTAGCTGAGCTTCGCCCCCCCCGCCCTCAAAGGCTGGTTACGCCGCTGGCTCATGGTGCAAAGGACTACCCGTGCTAATGCTTCCTTTTTCTAAAGAGCCTACGAAAGAACCAGATATAATAAGAAATTTTCATTTTTTTATTAAATTTTTAGCGTACGTATATTTTTGGCGAAGAAAAATAAGTTTTTAAGAGTAGGCCTACGGCCATTCTTACCTGTTTCTTTTTTAAAATAATCATCAATAAATCGACGTTTCATTTTTTTCTTCTTATAACTGTTAATCAACTACACTAAATAGTCTGTAGTCCTTTATATTTAACTTTTACAAATATATAGTTTAACAATATGCAAATTATTTAATCAAAATTTTTTTTAGGCTATATAGTAGATTTGTTATTTACTATTTGAAGGAAATAAATATTTTTAATTTTCTTTATTTTAATTTTTTTTTTCCAAGGCATAAAGTCTCAAGTTTTCATGTTATCTAAATTTTATTATTTTAATTCCATATAAAATGTATTTAGAATTTAGAAATACAATAGGTCTATATAAAATAAAAAAAATTTCTTACTTTTTTAATTTTTTTTAAATTTAAATAAAAAAAATTTTAAAATATATCATTTTTAAAACTAAATGAAATAAAAGAAGAAATTTTGCCCCCCCCTGCCCCCCCTGTAGGATGCCAGGGGGGCAATGTACCCGTGCCCCCCCCCAGTTCCGGCGCCTATGGATGTAAGGTCTCGATTTTTAGATATGAAGCCCTTTTGGTTTGTGGATTTTAACTATAGGTCTATATGACTAAAGATTATTGCATCATTCTTGGTGAACTGCCTGTCCCTCATAAAGATAAATTGGATATCGTTGTCGCCACGTTTTGCGGATCACTTCTCTTTCTAATGGCCAAATCGTGATTCCTTTCGCTCTCCTTAAAAGTCAAATACTGTTTCGGTCCTTCGAGGCCATCATCATCAACATCTCTTGTCATGACGGGTCAGCGCGTGATTTCACTTCCACGAAAGCCATCGCTCGCCAATTCTTTAAATTTTACGTCTATTTAAGTTAATTTTTAACAAGACTGTGAGTGTTTTTTATTGATGAGGCCAAACATCCCATGGCCCCCGGGAATCGAACCCAGGATCTCCGCCTTTCCTAGGCATAGGCGTGCTATCCATTGCACCAGGCCACCGGACCCTCGACCTGCACCAATAACTCACTTCCCCTTATATGCAGTTAGTCTTGCAAGTCACTAACTAGTAACGAAAACGTGAAAAACTTTAAAGAAATATTTTCCACCTATGCGCCGCTTGGTTAACCAGTAGAGGGACAGATATCTGGATCTGCTCTAACACACTACTGTAAGCAGCAAAGCCCAGAGGGCAGCGGGGTTAAGTTATAGCTAAATATTTTTCGAGATCTATTATTTGAATAAGATAATAGTATTCAAAATACCTCGATTCGGACTTAACTAGTCATAGATATCCGGTGGCCTGGTGCAATGGATAGCACGCCTATGCCTAGGAAAGGCGGAGATCCTGGGTTCGATTCCCGGGGGCCATGGGATGTTTGGCCTCATCAATAAAAAACACTCACATGTCTTGTTAAATATATCTATGACTAGTTAAGTCCGAATCGAGGTATTTTGAATACTATTATCTTATTCAAATATATAGATCTCGAAAAATATTTAGCTTAAACATTTTATTTCTTACATGTCCTTTTCATTGGCTAGACCTTTTTTAGAAAGTCTTTTTTTGTTTTAATCTTGTTACTCCTTTTCATAATTATTCTAAATAATCCTTCGCACATGGAACAATAAAAAAGTTAATCACAGTTAATGATTTTTAGACTTTATTGATCATCTATAATCAAATTTAATTTTTTCCGGGACGTGAAGTAAACCGGCCGGGTCGCCGGGACTTTGTCTGAAAACTGGGACTGTCCCGGTCAAACCGGGACGTCTGGTAAGCATATTTATAAATCATTTTGAAATTTGTTCTTAAACAAGTTCTCATATTAATATGAATTTATTAAACATATTGAGCTCTCCCTCCCACCCACAAAAGTCTGCCAATAGAGAAACTCGTTGTGGAGATCTAATCTTTTTTCATTTCGATCGTTTTATTCATTGCTGTTTCACAAGAAGTCAGTCCGAAATTTCTCAAGTAATTTTAATAATTAAAAGTATAATAAGAAGGACATGTTGAAAAACACAGTCGATGAGGTGAGAAAAAATATCGGATTTAAAAGGATATGGAGAATACTGGGAGTAGAAATAAAAATTTTAAGTACTTAGTACTGGGTACTGGAAGTATAAAAAAAATTTTCAAGTACTCGTTACTTAATACTTAAGTACTTTTGAAAAGTACTTGCAACAGCTCTGATCACAATTTTCATTTCCGTAAAATGGAAGAATGTTAGAATTTAATAAAAATAAAAATTTTCGGGGTAATAAAGATTAAATGAACATGAATAAATATAAATGTACTAAACGCAAGGCGCGATTGTGTATATCTTGTGCCTGATATGGATATTAAAATAATCGACAATACTCCATCGCATCGCCATGTTTTTAATAGAAATTTTTTAATTCCCCCCCCCCCCCCCCATGAGAAATTCTTGGCACCGGGCCTCGCTGGCCATTTAACCCAATCGAAAGAGAAAGGGCTGAAAAATAGCACACAACTAACTACGATTAAAAGTTTTAATGAAAAAGTATTTTCTAGTTCGAGTGTGAGAAAGACGTGTTGATTTCGTGATATTATCAATGCTAGTTAATTAGAAGTAATTCTTTATTATTTTTTAATTTAGAATCCAACAGAACGAAAACAAAAAAAAATTTATATATGGGTGATTTTACGCTACCGTATTTGGATTTTTTGTGTCCCTAGTTGACATTATTTTCGTATCTATAATAATAAAGGTCAGAAGATATTTGAATTTTCTTGAGTTTTATTAGCACTAGATTAAATATGTTACCAGAAGAGTGACACTATTGGCAGAGTTGTGAAAATTGGAACAAGCTCCCTGCGTCTATCTTCCCCAAAACCTACAATCTTCAGACTTTCAAGTCTAACCTCAACAGGCATCTTCTCAGTTCCCGCAGTTGAGTTTCCCCTTTATGCTTCTCCTTTTGTTTTTATTTTCTTCCTGGCTGCATGTGACTATTGGTCATTATAGGTCTTCGGACCTTATGCACCCATTCCAAAAAAAAAAAAAAAAAAATTAAACTAGGGAAGTGAAAAACAATTAATTATTTGTTATGAAAGGTGAATTAATATTAAATAAAACATACATATTATAGCTTTTTAGATACTTTTAATGAATACAATCAGTCATAACAAAGTTTAAATGCAAATATATTTTCAATATTATTGCTCTGTGAGTACTTATGTTTCATTTAACTGAATAACAACACAAACTCTGCTTACAAAATTACTTATCATAACCAGTGGCGTAGCGAGCTTAACTCGCGCCCGGGGCACAATACCTTTTTAGTGCCCCCCCCCCCCATTCGAAACCATATAATATTATATGTAAAATATACAAAATTATTATATTACACTGGCACTAAATTTAAAATATATTTGCCTGAAATTATTTATAATAAAAATAAAAATTATCCAGCAATTTAAAATTGTTATTTAAAATTTCCAACTTGAAGGTTTATTCTAATAAGTTTATATAAAACGAGAAGTAATTTAATATTAATATTAAAATAAGGTTATCAAAAATTTAAAAAAAAATATTAAAACACTTTTTTTTATGTTAAAAAATTTTTTAAATATTAAAATATCTAATTTATATTATATAAATATATATTAAATATATATTAAGTACTTCAGAGAGGTTAAAAACATACAGTATTCACTTGACCCATCTATAAAGTGTCATCTCTGGCCTCTGACTTTAATAAATGTCAAATTTATTATATTTTTTATTTATTTATTTTTTTTAATTAGAGAATTAGAGTCGTTCCGGGCCAAGATCTCTACAATTTGTGCTTTTTGGTAAATAAATTTATAATTTGTTCATTAAGAGGTAAATTATACAGGTAGGATAGTTTAAAGAGAAATTCGTTTAAGTGCATAATAAAATGCATCGATGAGAGGAAAATGATCTTTTTGACAAAAGATTTTAATTTTTCTTTCTTGTTGGCGTTTTGGTGATTGATGTATGTCAAACGAATTCAAATTTTGCTCAATTTTAAATTATTAAGGCCACTAGATATATTTAATTTAATATTACAAGCCAAGGCCGCTTCGGTCGCTTTTGGACCTTCTTAAAGGCCAAGCAATTGTCAGGCCCGGCTTGTGATATTAAATTGAAATAAAGCTGCATTTTGGATTATATCTCTTTAAATTTTATAAGATGCTCGTGGCTAATGGGACAAGCTGCGGATTACGAATCTAGAGTTGCTGCACAACTCGGGTTCAAATCCCACTTGCCATGAAAATTTTCAAACAATGCCACTGTCTCCTCAGTCTCTCTGTAATTGGAGTTAATCTCTGTTGAGAGATGAGAAATTAAATAAGATCAGATTTTAATGCTTTCAAATTTCTCCTTGCAAGTGACTCTTGTCTCAAATGCAATTGTAATTAAGAGATATTCTAATAAATGTTTTCTTTTTTTTTCAGATGTGTGCATTTGTGCAGGATGTGATTTAATGTTAGTGTTAGTGCTAGTGCAACTGTGTGCAGCTGCTGGAATGCAAAATTAATCAAAATATTAATACCAGGGTACATTTAATCTGGACAACTCTTAGTCATATCCCGGGACGCTGCCCGCCAGGGCCTAGCGGCAGGAGGCACCTCTGCCACCGCTAGTATGATTATAAAGGTGGTGATTATTTAAGGAAAAATGACTTTTTATTTAAAATAAGTCGCCGACCCCTAGAGAATTACAATATTTATAAATTTCGTCCTAGGAAGTTCTATAGACATAAATACATTATGAAAATTCAAAAATATTTTCATGGATCATCTTTAAAATAATAAAAATATCTTCTTCTTCTTCTTCTTCTCCTTCTTCTTTCTTCGCTTTAATCCCGCGGTGCGGGGACGGCGGCTCATGGCTTTTTGCGACCGGGAAGGAATAGAAGAACAGGCTGGCCCGTCGAACGGTCTGTCGCCTGTTGAAAATATAGAAGGGAAGATACTGACATGTAAAGATCAGAGAGAAGTACTGCCACTCCCACTCTTCATCCATATTCACCTAACCACAAGATGTGGGATTGTTTGCCCTTATTTATAATTTTATAAAAAAAAAGAAAACATTTTTTTTTGAGTTGCATTATTTGTGGAGCAATTAACCTAAAAGAATGTTTTGAAAAAATGTACCCTAGAAGGCAAAATCAAACGTGATATGACTGGACGGTTGCAAAAATAGTGCATGGGAATGAGTGCATCAAGTACCCGTGCTTGACCGAATCAGTGCCCATGTGTGTGCACATATAATCACATACACGCACGAAAATATACACACATCTGTTGAATGTAATTGTGCAATTGAACGTCGCGGTCGCCGCCGCGGGAAAGTCACTAAGAGAGAGAGAAAACCATCGGCGGATTAACAAGCAACTGGCTGGCAGAAAAGCGGCCAGTTTATTTGTACCTGCTTACGAACCAACACTCGATCGAGACGATTCAACACCTAACGAGAGGACAGACAGACGGACTCACCGGCTGTCGATGCTTCGCTTCTTCTTCAAATATGGCACCGTCGATTTTGGTCACACTACTCACTGGTAAGGAACAAGCCACCCTTTAAAAGAAATCTCTTACACTCAAGTCCTTGAATTCTACTTTTTGAAATTTAGAATATCATAATTTACATTTCAATATTTTAAATTAATTTATAAAAATTTAAGAAAATGAAATAGAATATTATTAACTCTAAAAAATATTTAATTATTATTTTAACTATTGTAAAATTCTCTCTCTTGTAAATCAGATAGAATATATCAATCAGCTGGTCTGAGAGGCATCCCCACTCCCCCACCCAAAAAAAAACAAAAAAAAAAACAAACAATTAGACACTTTAAATTGTTTTTATTAGAAGCTTAATGCTCATTACCCCCTCCATAATTTTTTTATGATTTTCTTTCTAGTCAAAGGATTCAGAGTCGGAGGGTTTTTAGACAATGCGAGCGATTACCACCGGGGGTGGGGGTTGTCCCCTCCTCAAACTCCTCAAAAGAATCAATTTTTTATTTGTTTGTTAGCACATCAGTTCTCAAAAACGACTCTAACGATTTTTTTCAAATTTCAAATATATACTATTTCCAGCACCGATATGAAAGTGCGCTAGGTCTCATCTTTGGGAAAATTCGGGTACTAGTGCTTTACTGATGTACTTTTTTAGTTTTTTCCATCATTCTTTTTACCGATTTCTTTCAAATTATAAATATTGCCTATGGGCATTATACAAACAAAATACTATTGATCTCGTCTTTGAGAAATCTTGAGTACTAGTACTTTACTGAAGTACTTTTTTTAATTTTTTTCAATTTTCTCAATATTTCTTTTGACGATTTCTTTCAAATTTTAAACACGTAGGCCTACTAGTTCCCGTAATTAAAACAAATTACACTAGGTCTAGTCTTTGGTAAACCAGGCATACTAGTACTTTACTAATGTACTTTTTAAGTTTTTCCAATTTTCTTAAAAATTCACTTTGATTTATTTCAAAATTTAAGTAACAATATGGAATTAAGCTAAGTTTTGCCTTTGGGATACTTCGAGTTCTAGTACTTTTTTGAGGTATAATGCTTTTTTAGTTTTTTCCAATTTTATCAAAAGAAAAAACCACCGAGCTCCAGCTCGGTCATCCCGGAACTTTCAAATTATACACGGAGTAATGAAGAAAATGTTATCAAAAAATTTAAGATGTCTTTTTTGACCGTCCCCGAGGGGGTCGGGGTTGACCCCCACTCCAAGAGACCTCCTGGACATGACTTAATGGTATATTTATTAAAAAAATTTTCTAGATTTTATTTATGCCATATACATAAAATAAATTTATTTTACTTTTTCCTAAATAAAAGTTTTGAAAGCTAAAACCAAATGGCTTAATATTAAGATTTGTTCCATTCTTAAATAAGAGAAAGTAAAAATAAATTCAAGAATCTCAAAATTAACAAAAGTTGAAAACTCTCTAATTATAAGTTTATATTATTTGATTGGGTAATTATAATGATTTATTAGCCAGGATTAGTATTATTATTATTATATTTTGGATTTCATCGCAAGGGACAAAAATAAAAAAAAGATGCGATATTTTTTTCCCAAGAAAATTTGTTTTTTATAATTAACGATTTTGATTTTTTTTTATTTTTAAATTGTATCTATTCAATAAGTATATTTGAGTTAAATTACAGTATAAAAAACAGCTTTTATACATTTTTGTGGAGGAGGGGCTGCAAACTGAACATCGCATCGCCTCAGGTGAAAAATTTCTAGCTCTAGCCCTTTAGAAATAAAATATCTAAGGAAGCCAAAAATGAATCAGCGATCATTATAAGGATTTTTTAATGAATAGGCAAAATATAAACAATTAATTTTGGTACACAATATAGCCTGCTCAATAAAAGAGATATAAGAATTCAATGGTTAAATCAATCAAAAACTAGTATAGCTTTTCACTAAAAAAAAGAAACCAAATATTTAAAGAGAAATTTTTTAATCAAATATTAATTGAAACAACCTATAAGCCTATCTTGATTTTTTTTTCATTTGTGTTATTGTATCTAGAAATTCATAATAATAATTTATTCATTTTTGATTTAATTTAATAAATCACTATCCCATTATTAATTATGACCCAATTTCATTGAAAGAGACGTGTAAGGTAACTGATTAATTTAAAAGATTATTAAAATTTATGTAAAAAGACTTTTAACAAAGATCAAGGAGTTTAAACAAAGAGGTCAGATATTTTTTAACAAATAAGCGTAAGAGAAATTTAAATAATATATTTATAAATAATTGTTTCTAGTTTCTTTAATTAATTATTGTTTAAATTTTTTGTTAGAAAAAGAGAAATATAATAAAAAATTTTTTTTATAAATAAAGAGATAAAATTAAAATTTAGAATTTTGTATTCCCAAAATATTTTAACTCCATAGTCCTGATTTTAAAATCTTTTTCGCTATATTTATTTAAAATTGCAAATTGTAGACAACAGTAAAGTAGCTGGGGTTCGGAAAATCCGAGAGGGCCTTACCTCCAGATGAGTAAATTTTAAAAAATATTATTGTTCTAAAAGTATTTAAAATTTTAACATCATGTTTCCTTCTAAAGAAATGTATATATTTCTGTTTATTTATTATAATATCTGGGGATATCAGGGATGGATCTCCATATCCTCCCCTTAGCAACGGCCCTGATAGTTAAGTATAAATTAAATAGCCGGTTCTAAACATATAATTAAACTTCTTAATATTTATTTAAAGTAAATTATAATAAATTAAAATAAATAATGTGAATAATAAAAAAAATCGACGAGTTTGAAAAATTAAATTTAAACAAATGAATGTAAAATATAATAATTAATTATATAAACTCAGTTTAATAAATTGGTAAATACTCACAATATTTATTTAATAACCTATTATAGTTTAAATAAATTATTTAACTAATATAATAATAATTAATTTAAAAAAATTCTTTTAAAAAGTTACCATCTTTGTAGAAGTTTATTCTTGTGGGACCAAAGATGGAGACTTTAAAAAATAAATTATTATTTCATATGTTCATTATTTTTTTAATTTTAAAATACTTTCACAACTTTTCTCCTATCAAAAGTTTAAGAAAAATTATTTCATTAATAAGAGTAGAAATTTCACTATTTTGCTCGAATGGGAAGATAAAGTAATAAATAAATAAACAAGAGATTACGAAAATTTGTTAACTTCTCTCAAGAATATTTTCAAGATTATATAAACAAATTTAAAAGAGCTGAGAACATTTAAGAAGTATTTTATTTTTCTAAAGCCCAGTCATAAACATAATATGTAAATTGGGGAGCTTCATTTGAATAAATCATAAAAACTGTATCAAGTGGGAAAATTATTTTTTCATCAATGGAAGGAAACTTTTGAAATAACTATTTAGAATTCAGAGGAATTTTTAAATATCGAGAGCTTTTCTCATTCGTATATGAAAAAAGTGTACTGGAAGTTTTGTTTTTTCTTTTAAAAATTATTCAAGTTTTTTATGATAATATCAATATTTAAAGCAAAATTAGAGAATTTGCACAAAGACTTTTTAATTTTTCACACAGTGTTGCAGAGAGGAGAGATGCAGTTTTGGCACTGAGGAAGGGAAAAACATCTCCCGAAACGTGTCTGCTTAAAAAATCAAAAGTCTTTTCAACTTTCAAACATGCTATCAATCCTAGGGCCCTAGGGTGGAGGGGGAGGGGGAGAAGCCGCACCACAAAGAGAGACAAATACAACCGTATTTAAAAAATCAGCCAAGGAGATGGCATAAAAATTCTAAAAATGAACAAAAAATCTGTGAGGCCTTTCCTTTGGCATAGGAATATGTAGTAAAGAAGACGTTTCGAAAATTCCAATGGCCTTCATCATGTCCAGTAGCCTGGGAAAGACTTCACCAATCGCTCTTCACGGGCGGGAATCTAGAATATATAATTTTTCTTTTTTTTTTTTCTAATTTTTCTATCTCTTAACAGAGATGAACTCCAATTACAGAGAGACGGAGGAGACATTGGCAATGTTTGAAAATTTTCACGGCAAGTGGGATTTGAACCCGAGTTGTGCAGCAAATCTAGATTCGTAATCCGTAGCTTATAATATGATTAATTAAAAAGTATTCCTCTTTTTCGTCTTAAAATTTTTATAAACGTAAATTATTATATTGGTAGAAAGGTGTTGTATTAATACAAGGCTTAGTGTTCACTTTTCCGTGTCGATCGCCCGGCTTTGAAGCCGGATAACAACTTCGATGTGCATGAACAGTACATTTCAAATATAAAAATATATATATATATATAAAATCTGCCAATGTATTCATATAGGTTACTATATACAGGAAATGGATTACGACAAAAGCAAACTTTCATGTTTTCAAGCTAATAAAACAAAGAAATAGGTGGAAATTTTATAACTCTAATAATAAATTAAATTTTAAGGATGAAAGAATACCTATTCTTACAATTTAAAAAAATCTATAAAAAAGTAGGTAACGAAGTTGGAAGACTTTCCCGCTCTCCAAACTCAGAGCTAACATGGAATATGGGACAGGGAAGCTCTCTAGTTTTCTCATTTCCAGATTAATAAACAAATGATTTTTTTTTTTTTATTAATTACATTTAAAAAAGAAATTAATAAAATGTCAAAGAACTCAGTGATTCTCACTAAACAAGTCAATGATAACACACCCATAAAGAAAATACATAATAAATGTATTGTGCCCTTTTAACAACTCCGGGACAAATACAATTTGAAAGACTGATGATGAGAAAATAAAAGGCTTTAATTTTTGGCTGCTCCTGCTTCCTTCCTTGTATATAAATTAACAGCCACGTACTTGGTTATCAAAGAACTTCCCTATGCCTACGTATAAGTTGATATCGATATTAATTTGTTTATTTTTGTTTTTGGAAAATAAATCCTGTTCTATATTGTTATGAAATTTGGCCCAGGATTAGAGAGAAAAGTCATTATTACTAATGATTTTCAAAAAGTTTCGTTCAGGGGGGGGGGGGGGAGAATCTATCGCTCATTTTCACCGCTTTACCGTATGTGGACCGATCCATTCTTACTTTTACTAGCTTCTTACGATCAATTAGAACAGGGGCCCACCTTGAACATGTTTCCGGCCCTCGAGATTCATCACACTTTTATAAAATATATTTATTTTATAATGGTCAAAGTAGCAAAAACCAATGTAAATTATTAAAAAAATACATTATTTGTGAATCCATTGCTTGTTTTATTTAAGAGTTTACAGTTATGAGTAGAGACCGGATTTTAAGCAAAATGCTTATTGCTCAATTTTATAAGCAACCATTAGATATTTAATTTCTATACGAATTAGGTAAAACTAAGTGCATTGAGATTACATTTTTTTATGCTTTTTTTGCATTTTTTGAGTTTTCATGCTTTTTTTCCCTTTCGTGCTTATTTGAACTTATTTTACGAATATTTATAATTTTTTTTTTTTTATTAAAAAATTTTTTCCCATTCACACACGCATACACCAGGGATGTATATAAGGGGGGGGGGGGAAGGCCGCCCCCCCAAAAAAAAAAAAAAAAAAATTTCCAAAAATCCCGCAGTGTGAAAAAATACAGCCCTGTAAAAAAATTTTTTTCAGCAGGGTGAAAAAATTTGGTTCCACAAAAAAATTTTTTCGCAGGGTGGGGCGGAATAAATTTAGTTTCTTTAAAAAAAATTTGTATACGCCATTGGTATGAATAAAAATTGCTTATTAGATGCTTTTTTTTCAACTTTTATGCTTATTTAACAACTTTTTATTCAAGTTTTTTATGCTTTTTTAAGCACTTTTTTTTCCATTTTTTTATGCTTTTGTCCAGTCTCTAGTTATGAGTTTGCAGAATAATTAAATTATATTCTGTAATACAATATACATCAATTTTTCACCCCAAAAAAATGTCTATATTGGGTCTAAATTTTTTATGTACGGCCCGCGGAGTTATGATGCATTTAAATGCATTTAAGTGGCCCGCAAGATCATTTGGATTGGCCACCCCTGATCTAGTTCTATGAATTTTTATTTTAAATTTCATTATTATATGATAACAAGCCCAAGAATTGAAAGAAAATTAGATCCCGTTTTTTCTTGGCAATTCTTCCTATTGGTTTGGACAAAAGGAGACTTTAGCATTGGCAAGGTTGATTAAATAAATGGTGAAGGATACTCTAAAGGGAGTGCAAAATGATATTTATCTATTAATAAAAAAATACTTGCCAGCTCCTTCTTTTAGTTAAACGAATAGTCTATAATCATTTACTTGAATTACAAGAATTACACCAATACATAATTAGTAAAACAGAAGGATGGCAAAAAGAGAATAAAACTAAGCCGATAAGAATAAAGCCCGCCAGCCAGCCAGCTCTTTGACACAAAGTTACAATACAAAAGCATTTTGAGCCCTTCTTCATTTTCTTTTCTTTTCTTTTCTTTTCTTTTCTCACTCATTTTGCAAGTTAAGTTCATTGTTTATCGCAACAACAAATTGTGCAATATTTATATGTTTTGACAAAAACCTTCATTATTTAGGTCAATAATCTCCATTTTTAAGGAATAAAAATTTTTTAACAATTAATTTCTACTTAATTTAAAAACAAAAAAAATTTTCGTCTTCTGAGGTCATTTAGAAAACGTCCCTATTATGCTAAATTAATTCGAAGATTTCATCCCTCGGGACGGGAATAGAGGCCTTAGCATAAGAAGCGAGATCTCTATATGTGCACTACGGTCCAAGAGCAAAAACAATATTATTAATAGGAACCGACCGAATATTCGGTTTCGGTTACGGTTTCGGCCAGTTTCAGCCAAAAAGTAGCCGAAACTTTCGGCCGGCCGAAACCTGAGTCTGAAAAGATGGGATGAGACTCGCATGCAAAAAAAAAAGGTTAAATGATTTGCAAAATCGGAAAAGGTGCGGTAAAAATTTGGTCTCCCTAAAAAAAAAAAGGTAAAATGATTTTCACGGGTGGGGAAAAAAATTTTCCGAAAGGGCGGAAAAAATTTCAAAAAACAAAAAGGTAAAATTATATGAATTTTTTATAGGAAATACAAGTTTCGGTTTCGGTTTCGGCCGAAACTAAGATTGAGGCCGAATATTCGGTTTCGGTTTTGGCGGAAAATCTTGTTTCGGTCGAACTCTAATTATTAACCCATGTATCATCAATAAGTAATAACTAAAAAAGGAGAGCCGTTCCTTTTAAGATTTTTCAAAAATTAATCATTATAAATTAGGGTCCGACCGAAACAAGATTTTCCGCCGAAACCGAATATCAAACCCTAGGCACATTTATTTATACCATTTGGTTGAAAACAATTTTTTTTTAACTTTTTAAAAACTTTCTTTTTCTTTTTCTAGAAAAAAAAATATTTATTAGAAAATTTCAAACAGGACTAACCGAGGTGTTTGTATATGCTTATGGCTATATGCTTTCACAAAATGGGACAAAACTTTAATTTACATAGATAATATGGATTTAAGGATTGTTTAGCAAGTTTTTATTTATTTTAATATGTGGGAGAAAATATTGTCTTTTACTTTCTCATACCTCTATAAATGCTAATATATAGAGAGAGAAAGTATTGGATTCATGTCAAAATTCGACGATTTTGATTAAAATTCAAAAATCATTTATTTTTTAGATGCTCTTTAAAATTTATATTCTCATTTTGCCATTGAAATCTTCTGAAGACCATTTTACTCCTGTACTCCATAAAAAAAGATAGGAGAAATGGTTGCCATGGTAACAAAATATAAATATTTTTCCATGTTTATAAATTTTTACCTCTTGAATTCTAATACATGAATATCGGTGGAAACTAAATCTACCTGGTATGTCTACAGGGCCGCAGACAGACATGACGCGCCCCGGGCTACTTAATACTACGGGCCCCCCCCCCACCCTTAAAGTTTTTTTTTAGTATGTAAAAGGCTATTGTGGCCTTCATGCCAACAATTTTTTACACAGTTTTTGACAAAATGTTTGAAACAGTTATACATAGCTTATAATATTTATAATAATAAAAAAGTTATTTACAAATTTTTCAAAATTTCCTAAACATAGAGTTACCTTAATTTATCAGGTCAGACGACCCCCGTCTGGGGTATGGAAAATTTTTTTAAAATTAGACACTGAAACCCTTCAGGAAAAAATTTCAAAAAATTAAAACTTTAGATTTGAGCTTAAAGGGCCCGGACCCCTTCAGGAAAAAATTTCAAGAAAATGATTTTTTTAATTGAAATTTTAACCATGGAAATTATTATTTTTGATTATCAATAGAATTTTAATGTTGGAGAGCCCTCTGGAGGGGCTCGGGCCCCAGGGATATAGCCCCCCGCCCCCCCCCCCCCTGTCTGCGGCCCTGTATGTCGACACAAAAAATCTGGTGTGAAAAGAACTGTCTGTAGTTACCTTTCTCTTGTCGAAGGGTAAGAGAAAGTTGTGTCCAGTCACACCAGATTTTTAATGTTAGGTAATGGTTTAAATAATAATATTAGGAAAAAATGTTTTTTTACTCTCCTAAAAAAGAATATCTCACGTTTAATGTAATTTTTTTATTTAATTCGCAAGTAAATATAACCAAGAATTTATACAGTAAAATGACGAAGGAAATTATGGAATCGCAATGACAAGGTTGAAAATTGAAGGACCAGGAAAGAAATTCGAGAAGAAAAATCTAAATACAATATTAGAATTAAGTAACAAACGTTTTTATAAATCAACTTTCTTTCTAGTTAAAAAAAAGCAAATAATAAGAAATGATTTTCGAGTAATCGTCATTTTAAATAAGAGATTAAAAAAAACGGAACATAATCCAAAAACGTAACTCTTTGTTTCTTTTTGAAAAACATTTAATATGAAATAATTTATACATCTCTAAGTACATTTAACATAAATCCTTATCATTTTAATAAATAATTACAATTTAATAAAACTAAGACAAAAACGTCGAAATTTTTTAATTAACGCCCCATTTCTAAAATTTTAAAATAATCTTTCCACTTCAGTTTTTTTTAGTTTCAATTTAGAGCGCATAATGCCTGGACATCTTCAGCACAAAAATCTCTTGTGGCTCCTATCTTTCATATGAAGTACAAGAGTAAAGTGTGCTTCAAACAAATTTGAGGACAAAATGAGAATATACATTTTAAAGGGAATCTAAAAAATAATTGATTTTTGAATTTTAGTAAAAATCGTTAGAGCAAATTTTGAGAAAATCGAAAAAACAGAAAAAGTGCATCTGTAAAGTACTTTTTGGCCTATTTTGTTTAAATGCATATTTTCACCCCTTGGGGGTGCCAAATTTAAATATAAAATTTCAACTTCCTAGCTCTTATTGTTGAGATATTTTATTCACAGATACACATACACACACACACACAGACAGACACACATACAGACCGATTTGCGGGACTCACTTTTTTGGATTCAGGGGACCTCAAAACATGTATGCTCATATATCCATGAAAATCTCGACGTCGAATTTTTGACATTAATTGATGGATGGCTCGTGTCAAAATGTATAACGCTTTTTGAATGCATATTTTTGTACTGAAGATGACTAGGCGTCATACAAATGAAAATGATGGGAGAGTGGTCCATTTAATGCTGGTGTTTTATTTTTCCCTATGCTGTCCAGCAATAATTTCCAATTAATATCTAAATATTTTATTTTGCAATTTGACTTTTTTTTTAAATAAATTTATATAGAGATTTTTAAATTTTAAATTTCATAAAAAAGAAAAGTTTTTCTGATACACTGAGAGTTTTTAAATGGATTACTATCCTTTAATATTTTCTCATAAGATATTGGTTTGGTTTGCAGAAATTATTATAGATTTAACAAATGCACCTGAGTTCTGGAGAAACATTCAATATAAAGTTGGTCATTTGGGTTGCCTATCTTCCAGTATACAAAAAGAACGCATTTCATGATAACTCAGGGACTGAGTCTTAATTATTTATTTCACTAATTATCAAATTACTAGAGCAACATTTCCTCCTTAAAAGTCACAAGAGCCGAGATTGCAGCTAAGGCAGCTTGGCGGTAATAAAATTAAATTAAGGTTATGCAAATGTCTAAATAAGTCGTTAATTTTCTATTTATTTTTTTGTCATCAACCAACCTTGAGATTCGCGACTATAGAAATAATTTGGACTTATTGTTTTTTTTTTTTTTATATAGATGAAGTGAATTGGCAAAGTTTAACTTAAAAAAAAGAATAAATTAGACAGAAATAAATAATGAGGTTGCCTGGAATTCAGAGTGGGACACCGAAAGAGAATTAGAAGGACAGCCAATTAGAAATCAACTCAATCGGATATGCATTTTCATCATCTGAATTTTTATCAATTTATTTTAATAAATAAAATAACGTTAGGAAATTGTATAATTAAATATAAAATTATATTATATAATTATCTATAAAATTATGAAAATAATTTTTAGAGGAATGGAATTTTATTTGATTAAAAAAAATTTAATTAAGATTAGAACTGGTATACGCAGGTATAAGGTTATATTTGTTCATCTTGAACTTTCGTTGAGTTAAGATGAATCTAAATTTTATATGATAATGATCTTACTCACTTAGGAAATTATTTATGCTTTTAGATTCACTCTAGTAGAATAATATAATTAGGGTAAAATTTTGTTTTTTAAAGCAATTAATGAAGTTTCTTTAAGTATTTTTTTTTTTTTCACTTTCGATTGTAAGATATCAATTTAGATTTTTTGCTAGCTTATTACCGGTGATATATAATAAACTATCATTAGTTAATGGGTTTTCGACGAGTGCGTTATGTCCCCACCGCACTGGTGGATTCTTTCTATTAAGTGAAAGTCAGCAGATACATAAATCCGAACCAATTGGAAGGAAAAGTTGGCTCGGATGGAAGAGCATTATAATTCATCAGCTGACCAGATCGGGGATTGATTATCAAATCATTTGGTATACTGTATTATTGTATGTATTCTTTATGCTTATGTAATAAATTATAGACATGATGATTATTGATGTATTCTATAGAATGATATCAAAGGTAAAATACGCTCTAGATAGCATTATGTTTGTTGGCTTGGGAATTGGTAATTACGTTTTTATTTATAATTTTTCTTCTGTTTCTTGAAATTTTTCAGATTCTTTAAAAAAAATTTAAAAAATCTTAGATTTAAAAAATCTGGTGTGACTGGCGCACAGCACACAACTTTCTCTTACCCTTCGGTAAGAGGAAAGTTGTGCACTGTGCTGGTCACACCAGATTTTTTGTGTCGAGATATATTTAGTTTCCGATAGCACCTTAGTTTCAAACTTGCATTTTAAATGTTGACTGCTTCAAATAAACTATGGTTATTTTTCAAAATTTTAATCTCATATGTGGACATTTTATACACAATATAGAATCGTAAATAAATACAAAATTTCATAAGAATTGGAAAAAAAAATTTTAAATGCCTAAAAAGTTCTAAAGGGGACCCCCTTTTGAATCGAAATTAACATACAAATCCCTATAGGAAATTAACATTGTTCCTATGCGAAGATAAGGTGGAAAGGGAATTTAAAAAGAGTAGAGAGAGACGATAATGTTTGCAAGTGGGAGAGAGACATATATGTTTTCTTTGAAACAATTAAAGACACAAATAAATTTAAAAAAATGGGAATTTAAATAATAATTGATTTTTAATCTAATAAAAAGAAAAAGATTTAAATTCCGTTACCATGGCAACCATTTCTATCTTTCCTATGAAGAACAAGAGTAAAGTGGTCTTCAGAAGATTTCAACGGCAAAATGAGAATATACATTTTAAAGAGCATCTAAAAAATAGTTAACTAGTTAGTTAAACATCAAAATTTATTAAAATATAACAAAATGAAAAAAAATAATAGTAGAAATGATACATTTTTGTAATATTTTAAAACTTTAACAAAAACTATCAAAAATGCTAAAAATTTTCACCAAAAAAGTTATTTCAAAAATTAATGCAAAACAAGTCGATTCTCTACCGTATAAATAGAAGTTGGCCATCCCTGTTATAGACTTTATATTACATATATATAAGAAAATGTAAAAAGTATACAATGATATCCATTGAAAGGGGATGTGAAGGAAAAGAGAGGCGGTGGGGGGGGGGCGAATCCCTCACCCTACCCGTCCCTAATTCTTGAGCATTTATACAAAAAAACATTAATGAGTAAGCCATTTGGGATGTATTGGGTAAATGAGAGAGGAGTTGAGATTCAAAAAATGTCAGTGATGCAATTATACTAGTATGATTTGATCGCGATTTTTATGGTCTGGTCAGGTGAGAGATGGAGTTGGATTACGTGAGCATTGCCTCTCGCCTCCCTTCTCTTACAGTGATTCCGAAAGGAAGATGGTGTCCAGTTTCTTTCATATTGTAACTCGGCTCTTATATAAAAACACTTCCTTTAAGATCAATTGGATTAGATAAATTTGAAATTTTACATTTACTTATTTAATCCTAATTTTATTTATCTAGATTAAAGATCAGTTTTTTCTTTAGTTAATGATAAAAAATTTTAAAGGCAGTAATTAGAAACTAGAGGTTAAATGAGAAATTATATACTATTAATTTTTTTTTTTACTTTTTATAAATGTTTATACTCAGCTTCATATTGAAGTATAATAAGAATTTTTACTTTTTTTATTAAAACTTCTTCCTAAATTTTTAAATACTAGTTTTACTGTAATTAAGGATATTTTTTGTATTATTAATTATTAAAATAAACCCCCGATCAATGTTTAAATGTATTTTATATATAAAAACAATAAGCGTGAAAGCAAAAATCAACTTAACCAGTAATAAATCTATGGGAATAGACAAGATTAAAACTATAATAACATTATTCAATATTACGCAAAACTCTATAAAAATTTTAAATAAGACATAGGTATTTAAGTTGAAGGGAAGTTGTAACTGTTGATGTTATGGAAGAGAGCAAGTAAGTACAGGTTCAGCAAATAAAGAGAGCCTTTGGATGCCACATGCCGAAAGGGAGACGTTTCGGACAAAATTTTATTTGTCCATCCTCAGTCCTGGTAGGCTTATAAACTAATTAGGCCCAAGTTGTCATTGTTGTTGCGGCCCGAATTTGTGCACATGTATATTTTTTTATTTTTTTATCAAAACAGGCGAGTGTCAATGTTTAGTGAGTCTATAAGATCTGCCTAATTAGTTTATAATCCAACGAGGACTGAGGATGGATAAAAAAAATGTTGTCCGAAACGTCTCCCTTTCGGCATTTGGCATCCAAAGGCTCTATTATTTGCTGCACCCTTACTTGCTCTTTTCCAATCCATAGGTATTTATTTTTAAAATTAGGGGAATACTCTAAAATTTTATCAAAAGCTATTAAATGGCATGTATTACTTTCTCTTACCTATATAAGTAATGTATAGTGAGAAAGTAATGTTTTTATTTATTATCATTCCAAAAAAAATGGTAATGTGAAAACAAACTTCTTTAGTTAATTTTTTTTTTTATTTTACTAATCAAATCAATACAAATAAACAAACAAATTTTGCTTTGTTGCTATCCTAGATTTTCAAATTTAAATAATTTTTTAACAAGCATATAACAAATTTAAATACAAATATTATATATCATTTTACTTGGGAGAAATTCTAGTTTCTGAATATATAAAAAAACGGCGGGCTTTTCCACTTGCCAGGGGGCTGACCCCCCCCCCCCCCTGGACTCCCATGCTCGTCTTTGGCGAGCAGATGCATCACATTTTTTCTTGCTCACTCAACAACGCTCAAAAAGACTTTACAGTAAGCCAGTCGATATATCGTTTAAGGTAACAAATTTGCGAGATAAGTTCGTTTTGATTGGGCAAGAATTGCGCCCCCTGGAGTCGAGCCAGGACCTCCACGCTTTCGTGGCGGGCGGACTACCCTTATCCCGGCGACCAAGGATAAAGGTCCGCCAGTCCTTTATTAACATTAGTTAAAAAATATCATTTCAAGTTACTGGTATATAAGTTTGTTAATTTTGTTTATTAATTTTATGGAATTATTTATTAATGAAAATTGCTAAAAGTAATTTTGGGGTTGTATTAAAAAAAAAAAAATTATCCTCTCATTACTTGCCTCCCTACCTCCCCACCCCTCATTCTATTCTGATGTATATGTTAATAGTATAGAATTTCTTTCCCGAGTCAAGTGACTTTCACTCTTCTCAAGGTTGCGTTGGTAGCCTCTGGACATCAAGTCGAGTGAAAGTGGAAATAGTGACGCTGTCCAGAGCTAACAATGCCCTTTGGCAAAATCAATCAGAGGGGACCTTGACCCTGGAACGTTAATCTCGACCAAAATAATTGAACATCAAGAAACTAAAATGGCTTAATTTGAGGGCCCATGAGTATAAAAAAGCGTCCCCTGCAAAATTTTATTTTTTCAAACTCTTGATTTGTAGGATTTGTTTACAATGTGCGCAATTTTATATTATTTCAGTTAGATCGGTTTTTAAGAACCCTTAACTGGGGAGGGCTTAGAAATTTCGGAAAATTGCCCGACCCCACCCCTCCCTCTGAATGAACAAAATTATAATACCCCCCCCTGGGTTATTATAATTTTGTTCAATCAGAGGCGTATATAAGGGAGAAGGGCTGAGAGCCCCCCCCCCCCACCCTGAAATGTTCAAAATATCTAAACAGGACCCATGGGAGAAAAGAAAATAAAGCAGAAGAATTACATTTTAAATTATTTTAATAAAACATTCCCCTTTTAATGATATAGGCCTAATTTAAAAAAAAATTTTTTTTTTGAAAGGAGGAAATAGATGAATCTTCAAAAATAAATTCGGCCCCTCCCAAAAAATATATATTGCCATAACAAGGAACTGAAAACAAACAAACGATAAAGCTGTGTCAAAACAGTCAAAATATATTTCTAATGTAAGAAAATTTCGGGGCCAAGGGCTGGAGCCCCCCTAGCCCCTGGCTACGTGCCTGCCTGTACTAATACAATGAGAAAAAATCTTCTGTTATTTGTTTATTTTGGAATGTTTAAACGTGCAGGCGGGAGGGAGATTTCAAAGAGATTTTAGAATAATGCTATTAATTGTTTTTGAAACAATTGGCTTTAATAATCTGTGAATACAAAAATTATAAAACAAATATATTTAAATCAAATGGTCCCTTCAAAAGTACAATAAAGTTTAAACTTTCTAGGGATTAAAAGAAATTTGAAAATTTCTCTTCTAATGAAATGTTCTGCCCAGTATCTAGAGGAAATAATTTTATTTTTAACTGTGATAATTAACTCTAATCAGAAAACAGTAGCACCCTCGTTTTTACCAGTCCTAAGTCCTTAAATATGTAAATATTTATTTTAAATTGATTTTTAAAATTCAATGTATAAGAAAAATTAAAATTTTTGTACAAGAGAATTTTTTTATTATTATTTGAAAAGTCTTTGTAATAAATAATAATATTATATTTATTTGTGTATTTATATAAACAAATATATTTGTGTTGTTTTGTCGGAAATGTATTATAATTTTTTTTTTTTCTTTGGGAACTTGATTATCTTTTTAGAGTAAGATAGCTCATAAGGCCAGAGGGCCCAAGGAGTTATTCATACTACTAGGGTTAATGGATTCCCCCTCCCCCCCCCCCCGTATAATTACCCCCGTTTAATTACAAACAGGTCCTTTTCAGTTTTTCTAATTTTTTTCTAATTTCTAAATTTTCAACAATTTAATTAAAATTAGATATGAAAAAATTATTTTAATTAATTTATTCAAGGTTAGAGTATATTTTTTCTTTATAGCCTAAAGGTATTCAGCTTATTTACTCGTATTTTTATTAGCGTTTTAAAAAGTTTTTCATTAAAGCAAAAGCACATAAAATTATCAGGATTAATTTTTAAAAACCTGTATAGATTTAAAATAATCATGTCCAGAGGTTCTCAAACTTTCTTATTTCGCCCGTCCCCCCCTCTACCTGGAACAATTCTCGGACCCAGCCAGGGCCGCAGACAGATTTGACGGGCCCCGGGGCTACATAATAATACGGGCCCCACCCCTAGTTTTTTTTTAAATATGTAAAAGGCTATTGTGCCAACAATTTTTTACAGTTTTTGACACAATTTTTGAAACAGTTATACATAGTTTACAATATTTATTTAAATAAAAATTTTTTCAAAATTTCCTAAACATAGTGTTTCCATAATATATTGAGGCCAGACGGACAGACGACTTCCGGAGGGGTTTGGGGGTATGGAAAATTTTGTGAAAATTAGACACTGAAATCTGCGTTTTTAGCTATGCTGAGACGGAAAAAAAATTATCAAACTTGCTTTGAGCTTAAAGGGCCCGGGCCCCTCAGAAAAAATTTCAAGAAAATGATTTTTTTTAATTGAAATTTTAACCATTAAAATTATTTTTTATTAGAATTTTAAGGTTGGAGCGCAAATTCTCCGGGCCCCCTCAGAAGGCCCGGGCCCCGGGGATATGGCCCCCTCTGCCCCCCCCCCTGTCTGCGGCCCTGGACCCAGCATAAAATAAGATAAATAATTTTTCTTGAGTTGAATGGCTGTAGATATTCAAATTGAAAACAGGAACGGGAGCCTTCCCAGAAACAGCAGCCAGGATAAATAACAAACTCTATATTTGGTTGCCGACGTTTCGGGAGCAAGTCGCACCCATCCTCAGGGCAAGCAAAATTGTCAAAATTTCGTACAAGTTAATCGGTACTTAAGAATTAATTCCATGTTTATACTTGTATACGTGCGTTCGTTAGTATGTACAACAACGAAAAACTATCGCAAAACGTTTTTACTGGCACGACATTCAAATAGCAAATGATTAAGATAAATAAGAATGATTAAGATAAATAAGAATAATTTATGATACAACTACCAAATAGTATTATACCAATATTTTTCTTTATTTTAATTTTATATGGTTGCAAATTTAAATATGGTACAATAATGTGAATCTTGTCCATTTATTCGACGCCCTCGTCCCTCACCCTCATAGAGCTTCAAAGCCCCGAGGTTTGAGACCCATTCGATTTAGACCAATAATATTCAAATAAATAGGTAAATTAAATTTTTTTACTTTTTTATTGAATCCCTTTTATTTGAACGCCTTGTTTTATCCGAGCGACCATTTTATTCGGAACATGAATAGTAGATTCGAATTTAAAGAATAAACTCCCAGACAAATTGGCTCTATGTTTAATGATTAATTTTCATAAGGACTTAGGGCCGTCAAATGGATGGATTTGCTTCTCTTTTATAAAATTTCCTGCGCAACTCCCCTAGAATAATAAAGCACTACAAAAGAAAGAAATTGTCATTATTATTATTATTATTATTATATAAGGGAGTTAGGAGGTAATGATGGAGGAGGGTTGTTTGGGGGGTCGCAGTCCTGCTGGTCCCCAGGTCTGGGATCTGGAGGAAGGTTGGTTGTGTGTAATCGGGTTTGTGTTCGGTTTAGGTTGACTATGGGGCCTCAACCTGCCTACTCCAAGTCGAGGTGACCTGGAGACCAGCAAGATGACTGCGACCCCGAAAACAACCCTCCTCCATCATTGGCTCATGTGTCTGCCTGTCTGTGAGTCTGTCAACAAAATATCTCAAGAGTGAAAAGAGCTAGGAGGGTGAAATTTTATATTTAAGTTGAGTACCCCCCTGGTACGAAACACGAAGCTTTTGAACAAAAACTGCTAAAGAGTAGTACTTTACTGATGTACTTTTTCAGTTTTTTTCTGATTTTCTCAAAATTATCTCCAACGATTTTGATTAAAATTTATAAATCAATTATTTTTTAGATTATCTTTAAAATGTACCGTACATTCTCATTTTATTCTCAAAATTGGTTGAAGTACACTTTACTCTTGTACCTCTTGTACTTCATAGGAAAGATGGGAGATAGGAGTTGCCATGGTAACAGAATATATATATTTTCCCATGTTTATAATTTTTAATATATCTGCAGAAACCTAATATATGTCTGCACAAAAAATATGGTGTGAAACAACATAGCACAACTTTCAATCACTGAAGGAAAGAGAAAGTTGTGTGCTGTGTGACCATCTCAGCAGATTTTTTTATTAATTTAATACAGTAGTATAGATACAGTAAAAGAGAAGTCCATCAACAGAGAAGTATTGATCACAACTAAAATATTAACATCCTCTTATTGTTAGCATCTTTTTTCTTCTCAGCATTACCATATCCAGTCTATTAGCTAGTATTTATTTTTTTTGTTTTTTTATCTACCCGTTTTTTATAAAATAATTAATGATTTAGTTATAAGTTGTAGTAATTAATAGTAATATTAAGGAAAAATGAAAAAGTTTTATATTAAATACGTGTAAGATCGCGGATCAATTAATATAATTAACAGTTTCTCAAGTATTTAATAATAATACTGGGTAGATGGTAGTTAATAATGGGAGAAAATTGTGTAAAATTTTTATTAGCAATAAATTTCTATTTAAATAGAAAAAAGTGAAAATTTTCGAAATGTTTCATGTTTGTTATATCATGTGAGAGACAAAATAGTTTAACAAATGGGATATTTTATTTTTTATTTATTTGTCGGAGGAGTATAGCTGACAATATGTAGATTAAAGGTTTGTGGATTTTTCCAATGAGCAGAAGCTATTATTTCAATTTATTGATTGATCTGGGAGACTCATAAAAATTATTCTTTTATTTTATTTTCCCCCTCATTTTGATAAAAAAAAAACTGTTTACCTTGAGAAATAACCTCTCATTTTTTTGACAGTTGTATATTTTGACGCGCCACGTTTTACGTCATCATCATAAACATTTATCAGATCACGTGACTTTTTTTTTTAAGATTATAGGGTCATATAACACATCGAATTACATCTATTTTCCGTTTCAAATCGAAATAAATGTCTCATAACGATCAGACACCAAATAAAATGTTTATTTAGTATTAAAATGTTTAATGTCAAAAAATCTACATTGAGAGCGCCCCTTTGATTTTACTACTGTAAATTCTTTCCTACTTTTTTTAACGACTATTTTAAAAAAAAATTATACATAGATATATATAAATAAATAGTTCTTTTAAACAAATTTTGGCGCCCCTAAAATTTGCCGCCCCAGGCGCTCGCCTAGTCTACCTCTTCGTAAATACGGCCCTGAAATTCATTTTTAATCATTGTAGATGTATTCCCTTGATTGTAATAATATTATCTGAGGATACACCATATTGTCAAGAGTCGAGCCTTGAAGTTAGGCAACCAAAAGCTTAGTTGTCCTACGTGTTGTCTAAAAAGTAGTTTCCCCAAGCAGCGCCCTCAGATATTTTTCCAGAAGGAAGTGGCGTCATTTCAACTTTTTCTTGGGGGGGGGGGGCAAACTTTTTTTTCTTAAAATTTATTTATAAATAGGTAGCCTACTCTAATGGCCAAAAAATATTTTATTTAATTAATTGTTTCTTTTGTGTCTTAAATAACATGTTAAAGATATATAAAAATCTTTTTATAAAAAATTAATAGTTTTTGATTAATTTTATCATTTTATCCTGTTATTTGGAAAAAATCATCTGATTTTAAACTTTGAACCAGATTTCTAAGTCAATTTTTAATAAAATTTTATTCGATATAAATACAGCTTTGAATGTAGAAAGGTTTTTCTGCTAAAATTTCTTTTTCCACATCTCTTGAAAATACAGTGTTGCCGTATTTCTCCATGGATGCCAAGTTTCTTCTCAAGTTTCATTTGAATTGGCTACCAATCATTTGAAATAAATAGGAACGGGGTCTAAATCAAGGGCGGATACAGGGGGGGGGGGGGGGGGGGCCCCCCCCCAATAAAAACACTTTTAAAAAATTTATTTTAAAAAAAATTTAAATTTATTTTAAAAAAAAAAAGCCCCCCCCCCCCCGCCCCGGTCTAAATGACCTTAAATGCCAAAAAAGACCTTAAACAAATTAAATAAAAAAAAAGATTTTTATTAGCAATAGATGTTCTTCCTGTATCAAAATAAAATAAATGCATGTAAATAAAATTAAAATAATTATATTAATCCAAATAAGAGTTGTGTCTTTCACAAAGTTTTTAAATTTAAATAAATTAAATTACAAACTAAAAAATAAAATTGTTTCGTTATTTCAAAGATGAAATTATTTACCAAAAGTAAAGAAAGAAATCAAGCTTTATCAGGTCAAAGATTTTTAATAAAAACAAGCTACGCATCGATCCTATAAATAAAATAAGCCACATTTTTAAAATCAGATCTATTCACTGCTTTCCAAATTAAAATATTGAGGTTTTTAAAATTGCAGGGGGAATGTCCATTTTAAGGCAACTCAATAGACAGACCTCCGTAAATGGTTGCCTACGCGTAAGGCTCTAAAGGCAGGTAGACCCTGGGTGGGGACTTAATTGTGGCGCTCACAATTAAGTCCCCACCTGATAGCTAGAGCCTTAAGTATATGGTGTAAAGAGAAGTAATTTTAATGACTGAAATGGTAAAACGTAAAATCTGGTACAGATGATTTTATTTTACCTTTTCAAATTTAAAATTATTTCACCATTTATTGTACCATTAAGGCTCTAGCTATCAGGTGGGGACTTAATTGTAGCGCTCACTGTACATATATGGGAGTAACTCGAGAATTTGGCTGGGGGGCATGGGACCAGCTATCCTCCGGGGAGCCTAGAAAGCCCCATATTTTCTCAATTTTTCTTAGAGCAGGGAGCTTTCTGGGGGGGGGGCATGACCCTTCTGGGAGGGGGCCCGGCACCCCCCCCCCCCTAGTTACGCCCATGTGTAAATACTTTGTAAATTGGGCTCGGCCCGTGAAAAATAATTTAAATAAATAAATACATATAAGACTGTGATCCATGAAAAAATTAAACTTTTATTTGATGAGTCACTCTACCCGAAACGACGCCACTCAAAACTTTAACCAATAGTAGGGACCAGTAAAAACAATTTAAATTTAAAAAAATACGGAAATGTAGAAGAATATTAAACTATGGCCAAATGAAAAAATAAGTATTACTTGAGTATTATATGCTAATATTAATAGAATAGCATCGAAATCCATGAGAACAGCGGCTATTCACAAATTGGGTTTCTTTTAATTCTTTGAAACTTATATAAAGCCAGATCTCCTTAAAGAGAGAGGAACTGAGCGAAGGGAAGTTTATTTGGTTATCTAACTGTTGGGGGAATCAATTGAACTAGTATATTTTTTTTATAAAAAAACAAATCGATGATTTAATCATTTTTTCATGGATAATCATTACCAATATTTTAAAGAGTAATTAAATAATTATATTCTTCTTTATCTATTATTTATATTGAAACAAAAGAGCAAATATAATTTATCTTTTGAATCCTCCTCGAGATTCGAAAAAAAAAAATACATTTTATTTTATTATATTTTTACTAGGGTGGAGCGAAAAAGTATGATTTTTCACTTTATTTGTTAAGAGAAAGTTGTGCGCCGTGCTGGTCTCACCAGATTTCTTGTGTTGAGATACATTTAGTTTCCCATAGCCCCTTAGTTTCAAACTTGACCACTTGCATTTCATAAGTAAAAAGTAAAAAAGTCAATTGATTTAAAAATTTCCATAGGCTCTGTGTATTTTAAATGTTGACTGCTTGAAATAAACTCTGGTTATTTCTCAAAATTTTAATCCCATAATATATTTTATACACAATAGAGAATTCTAAATAAATACAAAAAAAAAAAGTAAAATTAGGTGTTGGCTGTCTTCTAGACAGCCGGTGGCTTTTTAACGTGACAACGTCTTTTGCTTGACTTCAAAAAAATTTTTTTCTCTTACCTATATTGAAATATAAAGAGAGAAAGTATTGTTTTTGTTTTTTTTTTTTACTAGTAGTTTGTTTTCATAAATAAACATGTTCAAACATTTTCATTGAAACAATATATGACAGGTGTGGCTTTTTTTATCCATTAAGGGCGACTTATGCTTAAAAAATGAGGTTTTTCGAGAAAAAAACCAATTTTTGAGTTAATTACTCGGGATTTTTTTTATTTATTCTATTAGAGGTTTTCTTTCTGCACCAAATGACATCCCATTTAGTCTGATCTGATTAGCCGTTCGGAATCTACAGGGGTTTAAAATTTCGAAAAACGAAATCCCGCCGAGTGCTCTCATGCGGTAAAATGACGTCATATCAAAAAAATGAAAAAATAACCTCTGGGTATTGAACCACTCTTTCTAAAACTATATTTACATTTAATGTAGCTTTTACGGTCAAGTAGCTAGGCGTTACATAAATAGGGCTATTTTTCGATATTTTTTTGTCTAAAAAATGAGGTTTTTCGAGAAAAAAACCAATTTTTGAGTTAATTACTCCGGATTTTTTTATTTATTCTATTAGAGGTTTTCTTTCTGCACCAAATGGCATCCCATTTACTCTGATCTGATAAGCCGTTCAGAATCTACAGGAGTTTAAACTTTCAAATTAGAATTTACCGCAGCGCGGTAAAATAAAATGATAGGAAAAAATAAATGGTGAATTCTTTAGCTGAAAACTCATTCTTTCTAACCGTATATTTCCCATAATTATACCTCTTAAGACAGAGGAGTTATTCAAGCCAATAAACTTTTTCGTGCATGCCCCTCTAACATGCCACTATAGACACATGATTTGTAAGACGTTGTCACGTCAAAAAAAAAAAAGAATTGGAAAATATTTTTTTAAATAATTCCAATATTTATTAATTCATATACCCGAAAAGGTAAGGGTGTGCCGCCGGGGCTTGAGCCACGGATCCTCCAATTTGTACTCTGAGTGCCCTTACCACTAGACCATAGCAATAGGACCACAGGAATTATATGAATTTCCTTCGCGGCTTACATACGCGATGTATATAATATCTTAAATATTATATATGTAATTTCTTATTTATTAATTTTTTTATATGTGTAAAAAAATTCCACAGAGATCCACTTTTGAATCGAAATTAACATGCGAATCCGCATAGGGATTTAACATTGGTTCTATGGAAGGCAGAGCCGGAAAATGAATTTGAAAAATTTGAAATCTTTCCTATGAAGTACAAGAGTAAAGTGTGCTTCACAAGATTTCAAGGGCAAAATGAGAATGTACATTTTAAAGAGCATGTAAAAAAATAATTGATTTTTGAATTTTAATCAAAATCGTTGGAGCAAATTTTGAGAAAATCGAAAAAAAAAACTGAAAAAGTACCTCAGTAAAGTACTAGTACTTTTGGCCGATTTTGTTTAAAAGTTTATTTTTACGACTTTGTGAGGTGCCTAACTTAAATATAAAATTTCAACCTCGTAGCTCTTTTCCTTCATGCTTAAAAATGTCCAGACAAACAGACAGACCAATTTTCGGGACCCACTTTTTTGGACCTCAAAACATTCATCAAAATCTCGACATCGGATTTTTGACATGATTGCAATACTCTCTTTATATATTTCATTTATAGTGTGTAAGAGAAAGTAAATAAAATGGATGGATCTCTTTGAAATTTAACATAGCCTAAACAAATCCAGATTAAATTCAGGACAATAAAAATGTATTTCATTTGTAAACAAATACTGCTGTTATTATCAATAGTTTTTCACAGGTTGAAAATTTTAAACAATTATATAAACAAGAATTTCGCTTTGTTTCAGTTTTGATCTATGGTCATGTGGTCTTTGGTGCAAATAAGACTACTCCAACGCTAAGTTCTATTCCTGCGAGTTCTGAAAGATTTCGGCGACTTATTCCTTACATGACATTCTACTTCACTCAGCAAAGTCTGGCTGAAAATCGACTAAATGCTGGGACGACGTACAAGAATCGTATTCCTGTTGTGGCGACTCCAGCACCAAGTCACTTGGAGCAGCCAGTAAGCTTCAACAGCCTCCAGATTAATGAAGTGACACCAGATCAAAGGACCGACACTTTGGCACAGATACTTAATATACTACAGCAAGCCTATGAACCTGGTGGAATAGACGGAGAACAACGAACTCTAGCCAGGATCCTTAATCTCTTGCATAGGTTACTTCTTTGATATCTATTCTTTTCATTCTTTTAAAAAAAATTCATTATAATCTGTAAAATCCGAGATTATCCGAATGTACAATACCTGACGTGACGGATCAGGCTCATTTACTCTAGTAAATATTGTCAACTCGATGCACCCAAAAAAGTTTTCACTTCAAAAATAATTTTAATTGTAAGTTTTTTTGACATATACCGGTATTTTTATTTTGCTGGTGTCTGGTGGCCTAGTGCAAGGGAAGCATACTAAGCTGGAGATCCCGGGAGTCTACCGGAGGTCAGAAGACACTGGGCCCACCAGCAAATATAAATCTCCCATTTAATTTAAATTGAATACATTTTTATATTATTTTGTTTGTTCCCTGTTATTATTTTGTAATTTTTGTCTTCTTTTTTCAGAACGAATCAACTTAAACGAGTAGAACCAACATCGCCTCCACCACCAAAACCCACTTTGACAAGGCCTGTTGTGGTTTTAGCTCCTCGTCCTCATATACCCCTTTTATATGAAAGACCATCCTCTCGTCCTTCACTGCCTGTTAGACTAAATGTAGTCTTAGATAATGAAAAAGCTCAACCAATTCGTCGCCCGAATCCTACTTTAGTTATTCCTGTAACAAAGAACGTTAAACAATCACATTTTGCTGGGTATAGTCATAATTTTCCACCATCGCACGATGAAGGAAGTACTCCAGGTCAACCAGGAATTGATTATCCTACTTTAGCAGCCATTCCTCCAACGAGCTTTGATTGTAAGGCACAGAGATATAAAGGTTTCTTTGGCGATCCGGAAACTTCTTGTCAAGTAATGATAATTTTTATTATTTTTGAGGGATTAATTGTTGATACAGTCTCCATCTTGAAACAACTGTGGATTAGATGACTGAGAGGGAGAAATAACAGCATGTAATATTAGGACCACTTTATTCATTTGATGTGCTACATGTATTACGTCACTAACATGCTCCAACCTCTCATTTTTAAATTAATTCTCAATTTTTTTTTTTTTTGCAGGTCTGGCATTATTGTGATTTAAATGGTGGTCAAGCCTCGTTTCTTTGTCCAAATGGAACTATTTTTAGTCAAGTTGCACTAACTTGTGATTGGTGGTTCAATGTTCGCTGTTCTTCAACAGCTCAACTTTATGTCTTAAACGAACGTCTTTATAAATACATTTTACCAATCATGAAGTTTTCCAGAAGATTTTTCTGGACCGTTAGTTGACCGGTATCTACTCTTAAATTTAAAGATTTGGAAATAAATCTAAAACAAAGTCGAAAACATCAGCAAACTTTTCAAAGACAACACAAACACCTGTAGTAACATACCGGACGAGGAAGAAGAGGACAGAAAATCTTTCGGGCTCTCGGGTTTAGTGTCGTGGTTGTGGGTCCTTTGGTGGGTGTTCTTTGGTTTGGTCTGGTCCTGTCTTTTTCTTTTTCCCTGTGTTTGCCTATTTCTTTCTTCACTCACCTTTATGTCTTAAACGAACGTCTTTATAAATACATTTTACCAATCATGCCAAGTTTTCCAGAAGATTTTTCTGGACCGTTAGTTGACCGGTATCTTACTCTTAAATTTAAAGATTTGGAAAATAAATCTAAAACAAAGTCGAAAACATCAGCAAACTTTTCAAAGACAACACAAACACCTGTAGTAACATACAGGACAGAGGAAGAAGAGGCAACAGAAAAATAAAACTATTACTATCAGAAGAGCTCTAATCTAGAAATTGAATGAAAAATATTTAAAAAGAAAATTATTAAATAAAATGAATCGCTTCGAGTTTTTGAACAATGGGCCATCCTTAAATTAGAGATGGGTGATTCTACGCTAATTGAATGTTTTGTGTCTGGAAACAAAAAATACTCTGTTCAATTTAATATTCATTATTTCCCTAGTTGAAATTATTTTTGTATCTGTAATGATAAACGCCAGAAGATATTTTTATTTTTTGAGTTTTATAAGGACCAGGAGAAAATATGTTATCAGGTGAGTATTGTTTGCTTTTCTTTTTATATTTGCCATGAAATGTGAGTTAATATTAGAATAATATAAAATTTTATAAAAATCAGAGCCCTTGGGGGGGGGGGCAGATGCCCCCTACCCCCCCCCCCCCAAATGACGCCACTGCCCCCAACTGCCTCGGTACGCCTCTGAATGTACAAAAACAACAGTACGCGTTCTTCTTGCCAAAGTTTCAACTTTGTCTGTGACATTTGCACACAATAAACATTGCATTGTATAAATGTAGAGTTACGTAACGATAAATTATATAACCATTTATTTGCCAGGCGAAATACTGCAACGACTGGCACACTCTTTATGACAGTTCTAAGATAACTGACGCCATATCAAGGGCGTCCGCAGGATTTTTTGCAGGGGGGGCAAGTCACTTCCAGATAAGTTAAAAAAAAACGTATTTTGATATTAATAATGTTATACATCTCTTAGTATTTAAAGCTTTCTCACCGCGGCAAGGTGGATGTATACTGTGAGAGGTTTTTTTGTATTTTTTTTTGTTTTATACATTTTTTTTGTATCATTTTAATTTTCCAGGGGGGGGGGGCAAGTGCCTGGTTGCCCCCCCTGCGGACGCCCATGCGCCATATTAATTGAATTATGGTCAACGCCGTTAGCTTGCTATTAACTTCACTCTGTACTTCGCACGTTATTCATGGCCAAGGATAATATCCTTTGGCAGTTTTTATGATAAATTTTAATCTTTTAATTTCGCCAGGTGAGGCTGACATTATTTTTACTTGTCGTGAAAATAAGTATTTTTTTTATAATAACAAATATTTTTATTATGTTTTTTCATTAGCTATGTTTTGGTGATTATTTATGTATTTATTTATGGTAAAAAAATATTATACCAAGTTAATAAAAAAATGAACGTCGAACAAAACTATTATAAAAACTAGAAATGGGACAGCCAGGGGAGTAAGGGAGTATACATTTATAACTATTTTCAACTATTAATACCTAAAATGAAACGGTTATCGTGAATTGACTATATGGGCCAAATAAAACACCATATTCTTTATTACTTAAGAATACATTAACAATGATATAATTAGTTTAACATAATTTTTTTCTGTTGACCGTTGAAATTCAAATAGCGTAGAATCACCATATTCTTTTTTTTTTTTTTTGCTCAACCAAAGTAGGTACTGATATAGTTCACAATATTTAGCCTCTTTAATTAAGTTTTAATGTTGCTTCTATTCTCTTTTCAAACAAACTTTTTCCAAATAGTCATCAAAAGATCCGTAGCGATCCGTTAAAAAATCGACAATAGTCCTAATCATCAGAAATAGATTAAACCTAAGAATCTTCAATTTATTTTTAATGTGTATATATTATTATCCATTTAAAATATAATGAATGAACCAGAATTATATTAAAATAGAATTGTGATTGTTATCAAATTTTAATTATAATCATCAATAATTATCTAAATAGCTATAGAAAGTAATTAATTGCTTATTTATCGGTCTTCTTTCTTGTATATTTTCTCGTTAAAGCCTGATTTTTATATTTTTCACCTTTTTAAAAATTGTTTATTTAATATTTAATCTTTCTTTTTATTCAGGATTATTTTCGAATGGAGAGTTCAGTAACCTGTTTTTTTGTGTCCCAGTTTCTTTGTTCTTTATTCGCAAACCCATGTTAAAAAACTCGGGCATACTAAATGGTCTATCAGATTTATAACATCTATAAAGGTGTATATCAAATTGGAAAATGTAATGTTGTTATATACTATGAATCATATTTTGGCAATATTTTTTATACATATATTTTAATGACAATGTATATAACAAGCCTCATATATATAAATATGTTAATTAAAAGATATAATAAATTTAAACAATTGATTAAATTTCGATAAATTTAAATGAGTGGCTAGTTGAGGCTTTGAACTTAAATATTTACTGTATTTGAGCTGGTTTGGTTCATATCTAGTCACGGTGCAAGTGCAATTATGTAAATAGTTATTACTTTAAGAATTTTTATATAATGGGACATTTGTAATTACTTTTTTTTAAATATTTATAAGGTTTATTATGTTAGAATAAGTTTTTAAATAAATGTTAAAATACCAATGTTGTTTTTTTTAGGAAAATATATTTTTTTCCTAGATTCACCCTTTTCTCACCCCAATTAATTTTTCTATTGATTCTTTTCAGATTTACTGAGATTAATAAAATTGAAGGTAACTAAGCTACATATACCATAGGGCTTATTAAGCAATTATTATAAAATGATTAAGAATCGCCATTATTATCTATTTAAAACATTCATTCCATACTAAAAATTATTCAGACTTAACTTTCAATAAACAATCAGGAGCGAATTTGCATTGAAGCAATAATGAGACGAACGAAACTCGACTTTAAACTTAAGGGAATTGTGCCTAAGATGACATAGACATAATATTTTATATTAAAACTAGCTGCGGTAGGGTTGCCTTCGGCAACCCCGCTAGGCCCTGGCGGGCGGCGTCTCGGGATATGACTAAGAGTTGTCCAGATAAATGTATTTTAATTAATTATGAGGAAGAGTTTTTATTTTTTATTTTAAATATTTGATTAATATATTTTTCAATTATTTACACCCTAAGAAAGCGTCATTTTAAATTTTATTAAAATCGAATGAAAAATAAAAAAAATAATAATTATAGGGGGTGGGGTGGGGGCGCAGAGCGGAAAAATCTTTTCAAATGTCGAATTGTTAGGGGGAGGAAGAGTTTTTATTTTTCATTTTAAAGATTTTGATAAATATATTTTCCGTAAAGCGAGTTAGATCCTGTTTTCCAATGCTTTGCTATGGGGTAATTGATAACCCCCAAAAAGGGGGGTTCCCTACCCCTAATTCGATATAATGATAGCCTAAAACCACCCCCGGAAAATTCCCTACCCATTAAAAAAAACTCCATGAAAATCGGTCCAGTAGTTTCGGAGTCTATGCGTTACAAACAGACAGACAGACAGACAGACAGACAGACAGACAGACAGACAGACAGACAGAGATTGTCTTTTATATAATAGTATAGATTACCGACAGAGCTCTCATAAAGAGATTTTCATGATGCACGATTGATATCACTTCCGAGGATATAAATTCAGCTTGAACACGTTCATTACATGCAATTTTGTGATATTGCTGTCAAAGAAATTTATTTTGTTATAATTGTTCCAAAATCGGAGAGGGTGCCCGTGAATCAAAAAGCGCTTTTCGTTTATATAAAAGCGAGGAAATATTTTCACTTAAATAAAACCCCTACAGAATTTTATTTGTTTCATATATCCTCGCTTTTATATAAATCAGAAAAGCGAGGCGCATTTTTGATTTCACCTCGACGTGGGCAAAAATAATGCGAGCGCCCCTTTTGCATCTCCGATGTTTTTGGTTGAGATTTCCTTCTTTTGTGAAATATTGCATTTAAATATTATTTAATAATTTTTGTTTATTAAATATTAAGTTATCCCATGAATAGATATTTTAACATGCATTCCAAACAGTAAAAAATAAATACATCATTTGGTATTAATTCAAAACGATAAACATAGGATTTCACCAAATTTTATAAAATTTTAGGTTTTTTATTTTTGTTATGTTAGTAGGATGTAAATACATCGTTTGGTATCTATTCAAAACGATAAACATAGGATTTCCCTAAATTTTATAAAATTTTAGGATTTTTATTTTTGTTATGTTAGTAGGATGTAAATACATCGTTTGGTATCTATTCAAAACGATAAACATAGGATTTCACCAAATTTTATAAAATTTTAGGTTTTTTATTTTTGTTATGTTGGTAGAATGTAAATACATCGTTTAGTATCCATTCAAAACGATAAACATAGGATTTCACCAAATTTTATAAAATTTTAGGTTTTTTATTTTTGTTATGTTGGTAGAATGTAAATACATCGTTTGGTATTAATTCAAAACGATAAACATAGGATTTCACCAAATTTCATAAAATTTTAGGATTTTTATTTTTGTTATGTTGGTAGAATGTAAATACATCATTTGGTATTAATTCAAAACGATAAACATAGGATTTCACAAAATTTTATAAAATTTTAGGATTTTTATTTTTGTTATGTTGGTAGAATGTAAATACATCGTTTAGTATCCATTCAAAACGATAAACATAGGATTTCCCTAAATTTTATAAAATTTTAGGTTTTTTATTTTTGTTATGTTGGTAGAATGTAAATACATCGTTTGGTATCCATTCAAAACGATAAACATAGGATTTCCCTAAATTTTATAAAATTTTAGGATTTTTATTTTTGTTATGTTGGTAGAATGTAAATACATCGTTTGGTATCCATTCAAAACGATAAACATAGGATTTCACCAAATTTTATAAAATTTTAGGATTTTTATTTTTGTTATGTTGGTAGAATGTAAATACATCGTTTAGTATCCATTCAAAACGATAAACATAGGATTTCCCTAAATATTATAAAATTTTAGGATTTTTATTTTTGTTATGTTGGTAGAATGTAAATACATCGTTTGGTATCCATTCAAAACGATAAACATAGGATTTTACCAAATTTTATAAAATTTTAGGTTTTTTATTTTTGTTATGTTGGTAGCACTTCTTCTTATCACGTTAATCTATTGTATTTCTATCTGAATGAATTTATCCTAAAAATTGTTATTCCATTAGGGATGAAAATTACTAATATTAATATATATGTTCCTAGATGACGTCATCAGGGAGCAAAATAGTCAAAATTGTCTTTTCGCCATGTTAAAGATAGGACAAATTTGAAATTTTGAATACCTCTCAAAAAGTCACTTTTGATCCAAAATGAAATTTTATATCAAAGGTATCGGGTTTTTGATAGTATCTATTTGTATTTTAAATTTCATCCAAATCGGTCCAGCAGGGAAACCTGTAGCTTTGTCTAAAAATTTGAAAATTGAAGAAAAGAATGAAAAAAAAAAAAAAAAAGAAAAAAAAAAAGAAAAATAAGAGACTAACTTTGACCTTCCGAAATCGGCAAAATCTCAACTTTGAGCCTCTGCATTCTTTTTGTGACTGGAATTTTTTTGAATTTGTGCTCAAAATAATCCTTATTTATTCTAGTTTAATATAAAAAAATTTGGCTCCGATATCTTAAAAACTTTTTGAGATATTCGCCCAGAAAGAGAAAAGTTTCTCAAAAAAATTTTTTCACGTCCCTATCTTTATTAAGGATTTAAAATTTCTTGATAATATAGTCCAGTGGCGGATTAATGCAAATTTGTCGGGGGGCGGTTTTTTTTTTTTTTTATTTTTTTTTATTTAAGGACTTTGTGGGCATCTATGGCCATTTAGACCCCTTTCCTATTTATTTAAATTGATTGGTAACAAATTCAATTGAAATTAAAGCCGAAATCATCATTTCTTTAGATTTCTAGTTTTTATAACATTGTGAATTTTTCTCGGGGGGCGATCGCCCCCTCCCCCCCTTTAATCCGCCCCTGATATAGCCTAGGGACGACTCGTCCATCTAAATGCAATGGGCCATTGGCATCTATTGGAATATCAACTAAATGGTAGTATTAAGAGTTTCTTTGCTTTCTTTGCTTTTCACATGCTCGGCGACGAGTCGCTCCCGCACTCTTGATGTGGTTTAAGATATATTTAGGTAAGTATCTTGCGTAAATGCGAATATAACAGGGGGTTCAGCATCTTCATACCAATCGGGAATTAGTAATTTCTCTCGGGATTTGTGATATAAAATGAATTTATTATGAAATTTCAAAAAAAAAAAGCCGGAGATTTTGGGAAAAAGGGGCGCCAAAAGCTCGATTCGCCTGCCCCCCCCCTGCTAGCTCTCCCCTTCGCCCTCACCTGGATAAGCTACTGCCTACAATTTATGTACCAATGTACCATCCAAATCCAAACAATTTACTTGTGTAAGATATCTTACACACAACTATGTCATCTTATCCTAATTTGTTTTTCCCTTTTTTTCATTTTTTTTATTATATACTCTTAAAAGTTAAACTCTGTTTATTTTTTTGAAATATAAATAATAACTTAACACAAGGCATTTGTACTTTCCCCATATCATGTTTTATTTTTATTATTTTTGGGTCCAAAGAAAAAGTATGTATCTTGGGCACAATTCCCCTAATAGTCCTCCCAAGTGGCGTCATTTCAACTTCTTCTTGGGGGGGGGGGGCAAATATTTTTTTTTTCTTAAAATTAACTTACAAATAGGTACTCAAATTTAGCCAAAAAATATTTAATTAATTGATTAATTTTGTAAAGTTTTATACTCGTAGATGTATTTTGAAGTATTTTATTTAGAATAATATAAAATTTTATAAAAATCAGAGTCCTGGGGGGGGCAAATGCCCCCCGTCCCCGTTCCCCCCAAATGACGCCACTGGTCCTCTCTAAATGGTCTTTTTCACAGAGAATGAAGAACTCCAAAAATATATGTTCATAGGTTAATTGCTTAGAATAACCTACTATATGGTCGATTGGAATGAAATTCCGGCCCATGCTTGGAACATGTGCACTTAGCTAAAGTATAAAATTTGTGTATCGAGAGTTCTTTCCTCATTGAGTTATTTAATTTAATCCACATTTTTTGATATTTCAGTTGAAATAAATTCAAATGATTGTGAAAATGACGTCAAATTCAAGCTAAAAGGGAATCGCCTCCTTTTAATGGCGATTTCAAGAAAAGCAATAAAACAGCCATTTAAAAGCAATAAAATCTCTTTCAGAGAAATTTACATAAACATTATGTTTTGATATTTTAACTGGAATCGATCTTCTGGAAATTTAAGATTTTTTCACAATAAAATAAATTGATTTCAAGTGAAATTCAAAAACTGTGGATTAATGGGAATTACTCAAAAACGAAAAAACTCTCGATACTCAAATTTCATACTTAAGCCAAGTACCTATGTCGCAAGTATTTCAAGAAATTTCAATCACATCAGCCAAAGGGTACTAGGACTTTACTAATGTATTTTTTCAGTTTTTTTCGATTTCTCAAAATTCGCTCCAACGATTTTGATTATAATTCAAAAATCAATTATTTTTGAGCAGTGCCGTAACTAGGGTATGAAGCGTCTGTGGCAATTGCCGCAAGTTAGACACTTAAGTGTCTAACTTGCGCCTTCCCCTCCCCCCCCCCATAATCCAGTGTATCCTAACCTTTTTTTGTCCAAGTTCCTCATTAATAATATATCATTAATCTGTGATAATACCCTGCTCATTTGCTCCTCTAAGTTCGTTCTCCAACTCCAACCAGCTGAATTGGTTAAAATTGTGGCCTTTATGCCAACATAAATAAAAAAAATTTGTCAAAATTCCCCAAACATAGGGTTACCAAAATTTATATTCCACAAATTCTTTCTCTCGTTATAATCACAGATAAATGAAATTATAAGTAAACATTAAAAATAAAAGGAAATTGATAATATGATTTTTTTAAAAAAGTGCAGGAGATGGATTTGAACTCGCGAATTTTGGTTACATGAGAATGGAAAAAAATATATATTGCTTGAGGACGAATTAACCACTTGAGCCAAATTTTATTTAATTGTTTCAAGGAAAAATAAGCCATATAAGAAACATGAAATAAAAGAAGTATTAAAAAAATTTGAATATTCAACATATGATATATCATTTTTCATTACTTTTTATGCAGATTAATAATTTATAATCAAAATCTCAAAAGCATGCATAGTTTTCAAATAATTCAATGGGCAAACGTCAGATTGTTTATGCCTTGATGTAATTAAACCAAAAACTCTATCTAACATATGCAGGGGCGGATTAAAGGGGGGGAGGGGGGACGATCGCCCCCCCCCCTCCCCCCGAGAAGAAATTCACAAAGTTAAAAAAAACTAGTATTCTAAAGAAATTATGATTTCCGCTCTTTAGTTTCAATTGAATTTGTTACCAATCAATTTAAATAAATAGGAAAGGGGTCTAAATGGCCATAGATGCCGACAAAGTCATTAAATAAAATAAAATAAAAAAATAAAAAAAAATCCGCCCCCCCCCGACAAAATGGCATTAATCCGCCACTGAACATGTGATACATGTCATTAATTCTTCAATTCCCCCTGATTCCAGAGAACTAAAGCCCTTTTAATTATATGATCTAATTTGGGAGTTATTGGCGATCAAAGTAATGCCTATTTTCGGACTTAATGACATCAACACTCAATTTTCTATATTATCGAAAAAGCTTATTTATCAATGTCTGATTAAAACCAAATTTTTATCAGAGATTTATAATTAAAAAATGAGTTTTTTTCTAAACTTTCATTGAGATTGGCAAAGATATAAATAAAATATTGACTGAAAAGAAATTAATGGCTGAGTGATAATTAAAAGGAACAGGTAGATGAAGGCAGCCAGCAAAGAACAAAAACTTCATTTAAATATCGTCGACGTTTCGGGAACTCGTCGCTCCCATCTTCAGGACCTACGGTCATCGAACAATTTATTTGGTGTTAGCTAGGTAAAATTACAATTAATCTTTACAAGTATTTTTTAAAAAACAAAACATGACAAAAAACTTACGATAAAGAAGAGAATTTGTAGAGATGATTGCGATACAAAAATATAAAAAGCAAGCTTGTAACTACAAAACCGATCTCGATCGCCTAAGTGCACTGTACGAATTTTTAATAAGCCTCATTGATTTGTGAATAATGAACATTGAAAAATTGACTAAATTAATACATAGACAAATTTCAGGCTAAGGGCGGGATTGAGTGTTTGACCTTTTGATTCTTAATTTTTGTTTTGTTATTATTATTTTTTTTTTTTTTTTTATAAAAAAAAAAAAATAGGAAAAAGAAAAAAAAAAATTTGTCTATTTGTATATGTTTTAAATCCCTACTACTAGGAAATGGAATTTATTTAAATGAAGTTTTTGTTCTTTGCTGGCTGCCTTCATCTACCTGTTCCTTTTGTAAAATATTGACGATTTTGTAAATTGATTTTTAGAATTTGGGTAAAGAGAGCGATCTAAGGAGCGGCTCTGGCCTTGCAACCGGGATTCCGAATTCTAAAACTCAATTTACAAATATTGCGAGTTTAAATCCACCTCGTGCACTTTTTTTTTCATTCTTATTATTATCAATTTCCTTTTATTTTTAATGCTAACTTACAATTTCATTCATCTGTAAGATATAATGAGAGAAAGGATTTGTGACAAAATGAAAATCTGGTCGTTTGAATTAATTACAAATTTTTTTATTTGGCTACTCCCACATACAACGGGGCTTTTAAGTGACTCTTACAATTTTAATTTTGTACTCCTTCTCTCCACTTTATAAAATATAAAATTTTTGAGATGGTTATGGCGCTTCGAATTTCGTTTTCATTATTATAATAGTATTGTGTGAAATAAATGACCTTGAAATCTTGTATTTAATTTAGAAAATATAACATTTAAATATATAATATAAACATATAATGACTATATAACAAACGTAATTATTATATTCTTCATAAGTTTATTATATTTTAATATTTGTATAAAAGAATGAGATCTATGTAACAGGAGAATAGAATAGTAGAGGAGGTGTTGGCGCCAAAAGTGACGTCACGTAAAAAGTAACACTCCTTTCTGTTTTTAATCTCCTGATACATCCCAGACTTATCATCATTGGAATTGTCTGTCTATTTATAATATAAAAATCTGGTGTGACTGGCGCACAGCACACAACTTTCTCTTACCCTTCGGTAAGAGAAAGTTGCCACTGTGCTGGTCACACCAGATTTTTGTGTCGAGATATATTTAGTTTCCCATAGCACCTTAGTTTCAAACTTGCATTTTAAATGTTGACTGCTTGAAATAAACTATGGTTATTTTTCAAAATTTTAATCTCATATTTGGACATTTTATACACAATATAGAATCGTAAATAAATACAAAATTTCATAAGAATTGGAAAAAAAATTTTAAATGTCTAAAAAGTTCCAAAGGGGACCCCCTTTTGAATCGAAATTAACATACAAATCCCTATAGGAAATTAACATTAGGCCTATGAGAGAAGGCGGAGAGACAGACGATAATGTTTGCAAGTGAGAGAGAGAGAGATATATATGTTTTCTCCTAAGCAATTAAAGACACAAATAAATGGGAATTTAAATAATAATTGATTTTTAATCTAATAAAAAGAAAAAGATTTAAATTCCGTTACCATGGCAACCATTTCTATCTTTCCTATGAAGAGCAAGAGTAAAGTGGTCTTCAGAAGATTTCAACGGCAAAATGAGAATATACATTTTAAAGAGCATCTAAAAAATAATTGATTTTTGAATTTTAAAAAAATCCTTGGAGGGAATTTTGAGAAAATCGAAAAAAACTGAAAAAGTACATCAGTAAAGTACTAGTACTTTTTGGCCGATTTTGTTCAAAAGCTTATTTTGAGCGTGTGGGAAGGTACCTAAGTTAAATATAAAATTTCAATCCGGTAGCTCAATTCCTTCATGCTAAAAATCTGTCCACACATACAGACACACACACACACACACACACATACATACACACACACACACACACAGACCAATTTGCGGGACCCACTTTTTGGACTCAGGGGACCTCAAAACATGTATATCCATCAAAATCTCGACATCGAATTTTTGACATGATCGCAATACTTTCTCTCCTATATATTTCATATATAGGCTAAGAGAAAGTAAAAAAGTATAATCATGCTGATTTGTGCTACCATCTTGTGGAGATGTTTAGAATAAGTATAATTTTTAAATTCTCCACAAGATGGTAGCACAAATCAGCAAGCTTAGACAAATCTCCCTAGTGAACAGATACAGGTGGATATCATGCTGATTTGTGCTGCTACCTAGTGGAGACATTTAGAATTATGATTTTTAAAGTTCCCACAAGAGTGCAGCACAAATCAGTAGATGATTACTATAATTAATATCATACAATTCCAATGATAATAATTTTTTAAACTACCCGGAGTTTAAAATCTGAGAGGAGTATTATTTATTTTGGCGCCTAGATACTCCTCTACTATTCTATTCTCCTGTTATTAAGGAACATTTTTTTAATACAAATTTATTGAATTTTGAATAAAAAAATATAAATAATTATATTATATATAGCCTCCTAGGCCTATATTAATAATTACTTTGATTGATTATATATTAAAAATTCATTTGTTATTGTCGAAATACATTTAAAAAATTATATATTTTCTAAATTGGATTAAAATGATTTATTACTTAGTAGAAAGAGAGAAAAGATAATGAGAGAGAGTCTGATTTCAACCAATGGGTAAAGTAACGTCATCCATTTTCTCAGAAACAATTAAAGAAATAAAAATATTTTTTTTATCAAATAAAAAAAAAAAAAGATAAATTATTTTAATAATGGAAAAATATTTTAATTAAACTTTTTGATTAATTAAAGAGGTGGGATTTATTTTTTTCTTCGTGAGATGGGTTATAAAGTATATATATATTACTTTTTTTTTTTTAATTTATATTTTAAAAGACTTCCCGGCATGTGACAGACAGTTCAACACTCCGCGGGTCACCTATCCATGGTTAAGCAGTCCTTGGCTTTGCTTAACCAAAGGTTCTCAATATTTTTTATATTTATAAAATTTTCTAGAAAAGTTCCATGACTCGTATCTATATTTGTATAATTATCTCATCATCTATCAAGATATATATCTTTTTCCCGACCAACTTTTTAAAATAAATTTTACATTTCTATAAGAAAGAGTTTAAATAGGCTTTAAAAATAAAAGGAATGAAATTATAATTTAGCTTTAAAATAAAAGGAAATTGATAATAATAAGAATGAAAAAAAAAGTGCAAGAGGTGGATTTGAACTCGCAATGTTTGGTAAAGCGAGGATGGAAAAAATATAATGTATGTTGACCACTTTAACGATTCAGCTAACTTTGATTTAATCAAGTTAGGGAAAAATAGACCATATAAGAAACAGTAAATAAAAGACTAATTAAAAAAATTTTAATTTTAGGCCTATACATATGATATATCATTTTTTACTATATTTAATGCAGATTAATAATTTATAATGAAAATTTCAATATATTTCCATAGTTTTCAAATTATTCAATGGGCAAAGGTCACATTGTGAATGCCTTAATGTAATTAAACCAAAAACTCTATATGAGTTATTTACGTAAATTACAGTTATTTACGAGAAAATAACTGCAAAATCGTGTAAATAACACAATTCTGTTGGCAAGCAATCAACATGGAGAGAAATAATACCAAACGACATGAATCATTAATAATTAAGGAAAGGAGAAAATAAAATAAATAAGGGGATATACCACTGTCCAAAAGTATTTTCCAGGTATTTTCATGAGATTTTATTAAATTAAATATTACATTTACGTCAAATTATTTAAAGTTTTGACGCTTTTGACATCATGTCAATGATGTCAATGTCAACGAGGAGCAATCACGTGATCTCGCGATGAAAAGGGAGATTGAAAACTCTTTGATCTCTCTTATGAAATTTATTATATTCTTTAGAATAATATTAAATAAAAAAAGTTTTATTAAAAAATTTTAAAATTAAAATTGTTTTAGTAGAATACACGTATAATTTTGACTATATAATAAAAATATTTAATTTTTGGCACCAAGTTTGAAAAAATGTCACTTTTGAAAAAAAAATGTTTTCTATTTAATTTTAAAATTCAATTATATATAATAATATTTATAATAAATAAACACAATAATAGAAAAATATTTTATTTTATTTTAATCTATGTCTCTCCCTGAATAATAGATAAAAATTCTATTTAAAAAAAAAAATAATATTTCTTCATTTTATTTCCATTTGCATTTCTATATTTTTATTTTAGAGAAATTATAATATAGAAAAATAATTAAATCCACTAAATAATAATAAATAAATTGTATATAAATATAAATATAAATAAACAATAAATTATTTTTGTTTGTTTAAACAAGTTGCACTTCTGATTTGACTTACTTCTGTGAAATTTACTTGAATAAGAAATAGGTTGAAATATTAAAAACGTAATTTCTAAAACCAAAACAAAATTAAAATGTTAAATTTGTATAATCAACAAAATTGATTAAATCTTTTATTGTAGTGAGATTTTGATTATTTAACAACCTCTATCTTGAATACGTAATGACTTTTGGGATCGAGTTGTTATTTTTAGTCCCTCGTTAACATAACAACCTGATTTAACGCCCTTTAAAATGTAATGTCAAATTCTTAACATTTTCAATCATTTATTTTTTTAATTTAATATTTTTTAATGACATATAAAGATTTTCCTTATTTATAACCAAACAAGACTGATGGCTTATTAATAAACTAATATACCAATAGATGGTGCAAATTGAAAGAGTTAAGCAAACCGGTAAATTTCATTTCATTACGCACAATCACGCACATCAAACATGGTTGAAATTATGCCGTGTAAACAATATGACGTCGTTTTGCTTCGTTATTATTAATAGGCGAATCACGTCTTCCATGTGATTGACTATAATTTAACTAAATGGTTCAGTCTTGATTGCCTAGGTAGACCTTAGCTTGTGTCATAATCATATTGCGTATTATTCAATCATTTACAGCTGTCTAAGTTTACATATTTTTTTTATTTCAAATTCCTGTGAATAGCCTGTTATAATGAGATAATATGACTCAAAATGATGCACTTATTCATCTTGTGGCAGGAGGGTAAGAACTATATATTATATATTTAATTATCGTCGTGTAAATTTTCCGGCTTTGTTTTTTTAGTGTGGCTGGAACCGTTGGAGCCATAGTCACTTGTCCTTTGGAGGTAGTTAAAACACGAATGCAATCATCCCAATATGGATTTCCAGTGGACGAAAAGGAAAAGGTACAGAAAAGTTCATCTTGTAAAAAAAACACAGCCCCATCCAAGAACATGTTTTCACACCAGAGGAGAAAGCTCAGCATCAGTAGCCTGCCAAGATCGCCTGCACATGTCGTCGAACTATCGCCCTGTGGAGTGGCAGCCCGGCAGTCGATGGGCCTGGTCCAGTGTCTCCGGTAGGGCAGCATCCTTCCTCCTCTTCTTCGAGTGATGATCACAAAAACATCAGCTGTATTGTCGGTACACTTTTCCGTGATGTAGCCATCCTCTCTCCTCTGAAACTTCATTAATTGCGGATTATATCATTTATCTCAAGGTCGTTTTCCAAATTTGAAAGATTTCGTTTTTACCATTATTTATTCAAAAAAGCTTCTTCAAAGCCTATTTTTATGCAATTTATTAAAAATAATATTTCTCTGAGGGTGTCGTAACAGGAAATTAAATATATATATATATATATATATATATATATATCATTAGGAGAATTTATCAAGGTGAATAAGACCCTATTCAGGATTTTCGGCAAAATTTAATTAAAGAATTTTTAATGCTTAAAGACATTTAGAGTTGTCACTATTTACATTATCCTTAAGGATTGACGGCTGCATGGGTATTTCGTCGGGATTAATCAGAGAGATGTGCTTGTGTTATTTTATTTCTTTTAAAAATCAAACTTTGAGGGGTTTCCCCTAGACTATTTCGGAGAGAATCCTCCCAAGAGGATGGGGAAGTCCTTTAATAATATTCTTCCTTACCATATCGAGTTATACTTAAAGGAGAGTCACATCCTTATATGAGAGCCTTGACTGATACTAGTAGGTATCAATTTTATTAAAAGCTAATTTTTAAAATTTATATATCTCTCTCTCATTCCATATTCTGGCTCCACAACATATATTGTTATAATCTCTCTCCCTCTCTTCAGTCATTAGTGTCAGACCTGACACGTTGTGGTTACTCTAGGGAGTAATTTATATGGGAATAATACTGGGGTGGGTTCCCTATTCATTCCTCAGGAGGAGGCATCTCAAATTAAGTTGGATAATTCATTGCCATGTATATTATATTATATTTAATTAATTATCGTCGAGGTGGATTTGAACTCGAGTTGCCTTCAATTCAGGATTATAAGCTTAGCTGCTTTATCACCTCTGCTAATCGCATCTAGCTATTGTTATAATATTATAGTATTATAACAATATTAATGAATGAGAATATAATATACCTGGTATATACTGTTCGATAAAGGAGTTTAAACGATGCATTTTTCGATTCGCATTTTACATTTATTTTTTATTTATAAATTTATTTAATAGTTATTATCAATTTTAACAAGGTTTTGTTCTATTATTTTCTTATTTTTTTAAAATACGGGCCCCACCACCCACCCATCTTCCTGCAGCCCTGTCCCCTTCCTATCTTAGATGAGATACCAAATTCAGTTCACTTGAGTCGGAGCAAGTGCACAGTACTTGAAAACGACTGTAGAATAACCAGTCGGAACGTTGTATGGTACAGTATTTATATTTCTAATAAATAATTAATACAAAATGTGGTCTATAATTAGAAACTCCCATAATACAAACTACAAAAGCTCTAATAAATCCAAACCAACATCTCACAGTTATTTATTTGTAGAGATAAATTCAAAGAATAACATTTGGCCTGCACGAATCTAATTCTTATGGATATATTAATAATGACAATTCTTCCAAAGTCTTTAAAAGGGTTCATATGGTATGTTAATTAAATTTTGGGAAAATATTAAAAAAAGAAAAGATGTTTTTACCAGTTCGGGTCCATATTAATTTATTTACAGGTAATGGTGGTAGAGAGGAAGTTAAGCATATTTTGTAAGGTTGTATCTATCGAATAAAACTCCCAATAAAAGAGACGTTTCTGCTTTAATTTTGTAATACCATTATTAAAAAGTTTTATTCGATAAATACAACCCTACTGGTTGATGTCGTTAATATGAATCAGAATCCAACCAGAAAGCATCTTTGTTTTTAAAATATTTCCTGACCGCTTCACCTTTCGTATGCTCACAGGCTCTACCTCATCATTTATTTACATTTCTTAATATATTTTTTTTCTCATAATTTATTCTATTAAAATTTATCGTAAACCATTATTTACTCTTGCTATGCTATGATCCCTTGATTTGATTCTTATTAACAAAATAAAAGTTGAATATATTTAAATTCTATAGTGAATTTGGTAAAATATTTCAAGGCTTTTTTCTGATTAGATAATTAAATGTATAAATTATAATACAAATTTGATTCAAGATTGAAATGGGACGAAATCAAAAATTCCTTTAATTTGAGCATTGCATTTGGGTTTCAAAATCACTTCTATATTTAGAGGTGCTGTTGAGTTGCCATGAAATAGAAAGTAATATAATTAAAAAATTAATTCTTATTATTTGATTATGCTTATTATGTTACTTTATTCAAAAACAAATCTAAGCCTTTTATCTTTTAAATTCATTGATTAAAGATAACAAGGTTGAAATTTTATTATTTAATTGTCTGGCAAAAGAAAGATTTCGAATTTATTTATTAATCTTTTCTTTTAAAAATTTATCATCTTTAAAAGAATAAAATTTATTTTTTAAATATTAAATATTTTTAAAAGCAAGCATTAAATAAATGAGACACCCTTTTTCGCTCCCCAATATACCCAGGAGTTACTCGCGAGGTTATTTAAGAGTGTACAGTCACCATCATATTATATGCATATTCGCATTTCACTTGTAAACTGTACACGAAAAAGGTTTTAGAAATGAATACCATCCCAGAAAGAGTCAGCCTCACACAAGAGCTTGCCAGGGATTGAGCCAGGGTTTTGTAGCGAGAAGTCTCTGCGATTATTGACCACCGACATCAAGAGACAAGCAAGAGTCTGATAGATCGGGGCCATTTCACATCGGAACGATCTTTTAGTTGCACAATCGTCCCCCCACTGGCCTTCCAATGCAGATGCTGTTATATGAGGCGAAATGGAAAGTCAAATGAAAAAACTGAGATTGTTTTGACCTGGTGAAACTAGACATCTTCACTGCAACTTCCCCCTATACTTGGGGGAAGACGCCACTTAGTTCAGAAACAAATCGGATCAACTTCAAAATTTGTTTTATTTTATTTTTTTTATAACACTAAATTATCGTATAAAATATAAATGCAATTATTAATATTATTATAATTAATAGTAAAAAAATCCAATTAATGATAAGAATAAAAATGATAATTAAAACCAATAATAATGAAAATTAATAAAAGAACGTAATAATAAATTATTAATGAAAAATCTAAAGTTTGACAAAATATGAAAAAAACTTTATTTTTGCGATTATTATTTTATTTTTTGAATTAGATGTTTTCGTAATGTAATAGTTTGCAAAGTCTTCAAAAAGAGCCTAAATACATTGTGTTTTAATTTGGTTTAGGTCATTGGATATCTTCCAGTCACGCATAAGCCCCAAAATTTCACAAAATAATGAAAAGTTACATTTTTATGAGTTTTTTTATATCTTTAATATAATTTATTTTTACTTTTTTTTAACGTAATAGTTACAGTATTTTTATTTTTTAACATAAGAACATTGTGTTTTATTATGGAGTGAATTCAAAAATGAAAAAAATAATCGCAAAAATGCCTTTGCGTGACCGGAAGATGTCAATCGAATTTGATAATTTTTTTTATTTTTTTTTTTTTTTTGTCTATATAATTCTCAACTTTTCCCCTCTATTACAACTTCGAAATAAAAAATGATTTTTTCGGCCCACCCAAATATATATGTATAGGTCTATATATAGATTGTAGTGTTATATAGGCCTACATGTATATATGAAATACTGGAATTCCTTTTGGCATATCTATCATGAATTTAGGATTTAACCAGTAATTTATATTGACTTAAACAATGTTACAAAATTAACACTAGCTTAGATAATGTTTACTAGCTCTGCTGGGCCACCTTTTAGTAAATCTATATAATTCTTTACATTTTGTGCTGTATGTGTGTGTAAATAAGTTTCTATATTTATTTAAAATTTTTGGAATTATTAATCATACATTAAAAAAAATAAAAAATGAGGAATTTATTTTTGTTCATCATGATATAAGATTTTCTTTTTGAAATGATTTGCATTTATGTATGAATTCGAGATCGCACTTTATTTGAGCATCTAACTATATTTTACATGAAAAGCTTATGTCTTCGTAATTTTAAGACCTTGCTGAAAGCTAATTTATAATAGAATGTAAACAAACATCTTTGCTTTAGGTATTCGAACTCTGGTCCGTGTGAATGACTCACTCTGTTCACTAGACCAAGGTCGCTTTTTTATTTTTGATCTTTTTTAGCTTATTTAAATCGTATTTAATAATACAAAATATTTTTTATTAACTTTGATAATACAAATTATTTTTTATAATAATTGTTTGTTTATGGTTTTTTAAATCAATTTAATCTCAAAATAAAAAATCTATAGATAAGAGAGATAGCAATTAAATTGATTGATTTATTTCAATAAAAAATATACACGATACTATATATATTTTGAAAGGTGGATTAGATTTTTCTTTTTATATGCAAATATCAATATTAAAGAAAAATCAATAGAATTTAAAATAATTTTTGACCTTTCTCAAGCTTCTAACTTAAAAAGTACATAGCAATTTAAGCTTTATTTTCTCTTTGCAAGAAAAAAGTGAGGGAATATCATTTTGCCAATATACTTCGATCTAACACTGCTGGGTCTTTCAATTAAACTATTTTTAAAGAGACTGTGAGGGGCAATATTAGAGCATCTCCATACGTTTTTTATGTGATTATTTCATTGTTTTTTTTTTTTTTTTTAATATTTATGAAATATTTTTAATGGGAACTTATCTAGTTCAAACATAGAAAAGAATTTCAAAAGAGATTTTCATCTTCTTTTATAAATACAATGAAATAATCACATGGGAAAACGGGGTTCTTCAATATTGACCCTCGTTGTATGAGGAGTAGTTAAAAGTACTGAGTAATATTAATACTGAATACTGCAGCTCCTTATCGGTGGCAAAAATGGCTGGTGGCCTAATGTTAACATCCTATTGAAATAAATAAATAAATAACGCAGCTCTGATTTATTTATTTATAGATCACGGGTCCAATTTACATAGTTATACAGTATATTGAAATATACAATGAATGAAAAAGAAAAGAAAAAAGACACAATCCCCACTAAGAGTGTTCACATCCGGCTCAGACTAGTTTTGGTGTTTGGTGTTCCTTATTGTAGAAGTAAATATGTCCAGGGGTTCGCAACATTGATTCCCCAGCCTATGCATTCTAACCAACGCGGCATTATAGGCATAATTCCTCTGACATATAGCCTCGTGGAAGATTCCCGAACTTCTGCTGTTGCAGGCTGGTACCTTGAAATTAAGCAGTTTGAGTAGTTCAGGGCAATTAAAAGTGAATAAAATCTTGTGCAGAGTGATCAGGTCATTCACGACACGTCTTTCATTAAATGAACTCATGCCCAAACAGTCCCGCAGCTGTTCATATGAGATTCCTCAATCTCTCACCAGTTCTGAATCGGACGTAACGCGGAAACCTGTTCTCGACCGACTGCAGACAATCGGAGTGATTTTTTTTTTTTTTTTTGGAATGGGTGCAAGACCTATAATGACCAATAGTCACATGCAGCCAGGAAGAAAATAAAAACAAAAGGAGAAGCATAAAAGAGAAACTCAACTGCGGGAACTGAGAAGATGCCTGTTGAGGTTAGACTTGAAAGTCTGAAGATTGTGGGTTTTGGGGAAGATAGACGCAGGGAGCTTGTTCCAATCACGGGAGGTCATGGGGACAAAGGAAGAATGAAATTGATTAGTTCTGTTAGTCGTGATCTGAACAGCATAGGGATGCTGGGAAGATGCATCTCTTGTGTTCCGTGAATATGTTGCATTGGGTGGGATAATTGATTTTAATTCAGCAGAGCATTGACCATGGTAATACCTGTAGAAGAGAAAGATTTGTATAGCTGATTGTGACTATGTACTAGTACAGTACGAGATTTATTCTTCCCTTCCTTGTTTATTTTTGATTAAGGACTATTAATACGACTATAGAGAAAAATTCGTTATAAAAGAGGATGGACAAAATGTGTTGTAGACGTCAATATAACACTTTGCCACCTAACCTTATGGTTTCGGCAGGACTATGCCCACCTTCATCAAAGGTGTGAGGAGGCACTATTAAATTTTATGATTACAATAAATAAATCTCATCCAAAAACATTGGAGATGCAAAAGGGGCGCCTCGCATTATTTTTGCCTAGACTCGAGGTGAAATAAAAAAATGCGCCTCGCTTTTCTGAGTTATATACAAGCGAGGAAATATTTTCACTTAAATAAAACCCCTACAGAATTTTATTTGTTTCATATTTCCTCGCTTTTATATAACTCAGAAAAGCGTGGCGCATTTTTTTGATTTCACCTCGACTCTAGGCAAAAATAATGTGAGGCCCCTTTTTGCATCTCTGATGTTTTTGGTTAAGATTTCACTTCTTTTTGTGAAATATTACATTTAAATATTATTTAACAGTTGTTTTTTTTTAATTAAATATGAAGCTATCCCATGAATGGATCATTTATTATGCATTCAAAACTATAAACAATGTAAATACCTCGTTTATCCATTCGAAACAATAAAAATAGGATTTGTCCAAATTTTATAAAATTTTAGGGTTTTTATTTTTGTTATGTTGGTGCGTTAAAATAAGGATAACAAAAATGAATTATCCAAGAAAATAATTTTCCATGAAATTGAGGAAAGTTTTTCTTACCAAATTCTCAAAATAAGTGCTAAATTTGTTTTTAGTTGTATTTGTTATTAATTATTATTATTTGTAGGCATATCATCGAAACAGAGGGGCCTCGAGCACTCTTCAAAGGTCTCGGTCCAAATTTGGTCGGCGTCGCGCCTTCAAGAGCAATTTATTTTTCCTCCTATCAACACTCGAAGAAAATCTTCAACTCTTTCCTCACTCCAGACACTGCACTAGTTCATGTTTGCTCAGCGTCTGCAGCTGGTATGCATTTTATAATTTTATTATATCAATTCAATATATATTAGGATTAGGATGTGCCATGTCAAGTCTTATAGATGAGGATTTTTAATTAATTAAAATTCTTCCAAATATTCTTGTAAAAATTATGCAATATTTAAATATAAATAATGAGATTAATAGCATAATAAGCTAGTTGACTAGCCGCGAAACGCATTCCTTTTTCTTAGTATGGGAGGCCGAGAATTAGGTAAAACCCAACCCCCAGTTTATTGATCTCATTTTTTTTTAATACATAAAATAATGTAAACTCCCCTGCCAAGCGAACAATAAGAGTTCCCAACAAGTGAGACATCTTGTAGATATTTAATGCATTGTCGACGCACTGCCCTCAGCCGCAAAATCTAACTATTGACTGACTTATTTGAGCGTTGATTGAAAGAAATTCCATCAATAAATAAAGAATTATATATATATCATTTATTGATCCATGAAGTAATTATGAAAAACATATAACCAAGTATTTATTAATTTAAATAAGCGAAAAATGTAGGTACCGCCGGGATTCGCATCACGGATCTGTCGATTTGTACTCAACATGCCCTACCACTGGACAACAGTACCGCACTCGCTGTTGAGTAAAAATCGACATTTCGCCTATTTCAATTAATAAATTTTTGGTCATATGTTTTTAGAATTACCATCTTTTTTCAAACAAAACTCTACCTAGAAAATATTATAGTTTCTTATAGGTTATGCAGAAAATACATTAGCGGTTGCTTTCCACATTAAAATAATTAATTTGGCAAATATTTCTGATTGCCTACGCAATCCATCCTCAGTGCATCAAATTATACATATGTGGAGCGTGATTTAAATGATAAAATTTAACATGACTAGCCATTCTACAATTAGTGAGGACGTTTTGATGAGCAAGCCTCTGAGGGAAAAATTACATCCATTATATCTGATATAATTGGTTAAAATTCATTTTACAAAAAACAATTTTTCACAGTGACCCGCTTGGCGCGCGCAATTTCTTCAGTTGCTTGTCCTCTCTTATTGTAGAATGGCTTCTCATATTAAATTTTATCATTTAAAACACGCTCCACATATGTATAATTTGATGCACTAAGGATGGATTGCGTAGGCAATCAGAAATATTTGCCAAATTAATTATTTTAAAGTGGAAAGCAAGCGCTGGTTTATTTTCTCCATAACCTTAACGATGTATCCCAGCATTTTTAACTTCCAATAGTTTCTTATAGAAACCCAAGGTATTGTTTTTATGGAGTATAACATAATCTTAGCTGAATTGTACCTGAAGAAGGCCACAGAATGAGTGACCGCAACATTGTAATTTTGACAAATAAACCACAGTTAAACCGAAAATCAAATTCTTTTACTAATCAAACATGTTAGTTAATTATTTTAAATCATTTATAAACAAAAAATTGTTTATTTGTCAGATGGAAAGTTAGAAATTAAAAAATAAATAATATACTCGTATTTGCTGATGTCCTATTTAAAAATTGCATAATCTTTTGAAGATTCAATTAATATTTTAAAATTTTTATTATCTCAGATTGTTTTTTTTTTTGTTAATATATAATTGAGTGATAAATAAATTGAAGTTTATCCTGAACATGATAAGAAAAATAATATAATATTTACTATATAATAGTGTTTTTGATAAGAACAAACAGAATTCAAATTCTGAATGATGAAGCCTTGAAATCATCTTTGTTTTTGCTATTATATAAAGATATCTAACTCCGGAACTTTTAACATAATATTTCTATAATTCTTTAGATGTTGATTAAAAGAATAGATCTTTTTTCTACTGTCTTGTCTAATTCTGTTTCTGGCTAAAAGCCAATATAATCCCTTGGTTCATCTTGCCAACTCGAGTGCCAATTGATTTTTATTTGGAATATTGACAAATATTACCCTCTCTTTAGTTACTATTAATTTTAATTGTATAATTAATTTATATTTTCATTAATAATTTAGCAAATATTTATTATACAATTAAAATTAATAATAACGAAAGAGAGGGTAATATTTGTTAATATTATTAATTGGCACAAATTGGGGCAAAATGCGGCGCTTGACCTCCCCTCCTCCTGCCCCGTCCCCCATGGGGGTCACAGCGGTAATCACGTATGTCTGTTATTTTGTCCTTTTGAGACTATTCATTAATTAATAAGGAATTTATCAAAAATACTTTTAGTATTTATTATCTTAAATAGTTTACTAAAATGAAAAGAATTTAATCTCATTAATCATCGGCAAAGTATCACCTAAAATCACTATTGTATGTTTTTTTTTTTTTTTTTGAAGGTCATTTTATTTTCTTTCCCAATACGTAGGCAGGCCGAGAACCAATTTCCTTTATTTTCTTTCCTCGTCAAGGATTTTACTCTTTTGATACGTATAATTAAACTTGAAATATATTTTTGTTGATGCTGTTTTTTTTTAAATCTATTTCGCATAGCCATAAAGATAAACTTGTCAAACCGTTTCTTTTAGTACTTTATCAAAAATCCAATCAGGGAATTATTAAAATAAACTATGATAAAATATTTATATTTAATAGGAAATACTGAATAAGTTTTGCCCTGATATTAGTAAATTATAAATCCTCAATTGTTACAAAGTGTGAAGGGGTTAAAAAATGGGCCAATTCCTCCTCTGAAATGAACCATTTGAAAATTAGCTTATCCCGGACTTGGGATTGAACATATACTCCTATTTTTTTTTTTTTTTGAACTGAGAGAGGACGAGATTAATCATACAGCCTTTCTTTAAGGTGGTTACTCGTCGAACAGCGTTGCTGTTTTTCAAGTTGGTGTTTGAAATAAATTTTCTTAAAACACAACTGTATAGTTAAATTATTCTTTTTTTTTTTTTTTTTTTTGGCCAATATTAAAAAAAAAATAATTCAACTACACAGTTGTGTTTTAAAAAAATTTATTTCCAACACCAACTTGGAAAAACAGCAACGCTGTTCGACGAGTAACCACCTTAAAGAAAGGCTGTATATACTCCTATTTAATCATTATAATCATCTGTAACATTTTGGCTACCTCGGGACCACCGCCCTTCTTCCCCCTCTTCGACAATTCTTCTTGCCAACTTTAATATGTAAATGATTTCTAGCGACAACATTGATTGTAATTTCATATACATTAACATGACGTATGAGAGCTTTGATAACCTTAGAAAAATTCTCCCAAGCATTATAATATCTTATAACAGCTGGCATATTTATTTTTATCCTAATCTATTTCCGCCTTCCTGAGATTATTTGCCAATTAAAAATAAAGATAAAAAAATCTCACACTGATTTTAAGTTAATTTATTTATAAAATAAAAACAATATGTCATTATAAAATAGTAAAATATTATAAAAGTTATCTAATAAAAAAACATTCATATGTAAAATTGTAAATAATAAAAACAATATGGCTTTCAGAAAAATAATATTGTTTAAGCATATTTAGAGATTTTTGTCTCTCATTTGTTGACAAATTAAGAAATAAACGAGGAAAGTCAAAGTTAAAATTAATTCTAAAAGGCAACCGAATTAGATTTAGTGTGGATTACTTAGAAAAAAATCTTTGGTTGAACAGAACAATAAGTTTGAAGTATATGAAAAATTACTGACTAGTTCTTCGTTTTCGCGTTCTTTAAGACTATTTAAAGCTATCAAGCACAAGATATTATATTTCAGCTTTTTACAGCATATTTTGCGAATTTTTAGTGCATTTCGATCCTAATCCTAGAGAGTTGGGAAATTCAGTATGAGGGGAATCATTTTAATGACTAGTTGAAAGTTTATTAATAAAAAATTTAGAAATTTTTGCGGATGTTCATGTTAAAGATTTTAACGAAAATGAATCATCCTGAATGGCTTTCGTGAAAGATAGATTGATTTTATTTTAAAGACTAGTTCTGTCTCACAGGGCTATCACGAATTGGAACCCTTTGTGCCTAATAGTGCTCAGTTTCTACTTTCCCCCTGGCAAGATGAGATAAGCATTGAAGAATAAGAATGTTGGATAATTATGTGGGTTCTGGTAGCTCTCATCCTCTTAGCCACCCGATACTTAAAACAAAGCAACAGTTGAAAAGAATGCTCTTTTTTTTAATGCAAATATTAATTGCTATTTTTTAGGGTTTTGTGCTAGCACATTAACAAACCCAATATGGTTTGTTAAAACTCGACTACAACTTGACTATAGGAAACATGGTCAGAGAATGACTGCTATAGAGTGCGTCAAGAGGATATATTCTAAAAATGTTAGTTAATTTTTTATTTAAAGATTAAAGATATTTTATTAAAAAATTTAAAAAATTGTTTTTTTATTTCCATTTTTTAGGGACTACTAGGTTTTTATAAAGGAATTACAGCTTCATATTTTGGAATATCAGAAACTGTTATCCATTTTGTCATCTACGAAGCCATCAAGGCAAAATTAATGGCTGATCGAACACGACATGGAGATGATAAAAAATCCTCAAAAGATTTCCTAGAATTCATGATGGCTGGTGCTTGTTCAAAGACGATCGCCTCCATTCTAACATATCCTCATGGTAACTTTTTTTATTAAATAGTTTAATAAATCATATATTATATATGCTACTCGACTGTGTATATGCGAAGATAAGTTTTCTTTTGTGGTCTCGTAAAAAAATGTTTTCCATAAGTCTCAAATCCAACGCGACTTAACCCGAGAAAACATCTTTGCATTTACATATATACTCGTATATATTCACCGGCACAATTAACCGACCACCCTGTTTTTATTTTCTGAAAACACCTCGAATTTAATAATAAGCTGTATTTCAATTTTAATATGATAATTATTCAATAAATAATTACCTGTATTTAATATTATTTTGACACATGGAAGAAACGTTTTTAAATCATTTGATATACTTTGAGCAGGGCCTCAGACAGACTTGACGCGCCCCGGGATATAGCCCCCCTGCCCCCCCCCCCCCCTGTCTGCGCCCCTGACTTTGAGCATATAAATTTCAAAATTATAAGAATTTTTGTGCGGTTAATTGTGCCGATGAGAAGTGTAGGTATATAGTAAGAAATTTTTTGAAAACAATAATTAATATTTATTAATAATCACTATAAAAAATTGTCTAGACCGGCATACAAATCCATTTTTCATTTTCCGGTCAATATAATTTTTTTTCATATATGTGGATTAATAAATATAAATTATATTTTTATTAAAATTAATACTATTTAAAATATCCCAATTTTTTCAGGAATAATTAATAAATATTTTGCCCTGATTTTTTATGGGAAATTAATGATTTTTACTGAACCTTTTAAATGCAAATATTTCAATTATAAATTTATTATTAAGCTCTGTCGAATTTTATAATTTCTTCAAGATTTGAGAAATGAGAAGTGCAAATAAAATCAAAGTCGAAAAAATAAATTTCTATGCCTAGAGTAGCCAGAATATTTTTTTTTCCTTTGAGGGAAGTGGAGGTTATAAAGAATAATTTATCAATAAATCAATGGAAAAAGATCATTAAATATGGGTCCATTAATTTGTTTAATTTTTTTATATATATATTTTTGAGATTTTTTAGGGGATACCCCATATACCCTTCTGGCTACAGACTTTAGTAAGCTTCAATACTAACTTCGTCGTCTCGTTAGATATTTTTGATTTAAAATTTTTTTAAGCAAAGTTTTATTGTGAAGGCCACAATTGAATTGGTCTAAATAAAAAAACGATTTTTTTTTCTGTTTGCAAGTTTATTTATTAGGCATGAGCGACTAGGCTAGCATACAGTTTCGATGGCTTGATCCATCATCATCATCAGGCCTGAATATATATCAGAAAATAAATTTAAAAAAAAAAATTAATTCTTTAAACAATTGAATACATTTTTATATAGGCATTTATGGTATTTTTTGTATAAAAAAATTAATTCTAATTTTTTAGCGATAAGAAGTGACTGTAGACTTTGAATTGGATCTAGGAGACTTTGCAGCCAAGGAATTAAATAAAAAAACTTATTTAATTGTTAACCGTCGATGTTTCGGTCGCAAATCACGACCTTCCTCAAGACGATTAATTGTTAAAATATAAGATTAACAGTATATCTTAATACATATAGCTTAAATAATAATAATATTGTATAATTTGCAATGATAATTAAAAATAATACTGTTAATCTTGTATTCTAACAATTAATGGTCCTGAGGAAGGTCGTGATTGCGACCGAAACGTCGACGATTAACAAATAAATAAGTTTTTTATTTAATTCCTTGGCTGCAAAGTCTCTAGATTCAATTCTAATTTTTTTTTTTTTTTTTTTTAATTATGCATTATATTTGCCTAAAAATCTGTAAATATTATTAAAAAGATTAGAATTAAGTTTTTTTTATATATAAAATACCATCATCATTATCATTACCATATATAAAGCGCTAGTCATTCACTTCCAGTCTATGGTTTATGTACGTAAGAGGGAAATTTAAAACTTTAAAATTTTGCAAATGCTCGCCGAAGGTCCAAAATTTCCAAAAAGTGAGCAGCAATAATAATAATAAATTTGATGCATTTGCTCGCCGAAGGCGATTGAAAATTTGTTGGTTTCAATTTCGCAATGATTTTTTGATGTATTTTCAGGCCTGATGATGATGGACCAAGGCATCGAAACTGTATCCTAGTGCAAACAGAAAAAAACAATCATTTTTTATTTAAACCAATTCAATGGTGGTCCTCACAATAAAACTTCCCCTAACAAAATTTTAAATAATTATCAATTGTGCAAATTGATAGGCCTATTTAGGATATTTTTGGTTTTGCAGAAGTTGCCCGGACTAGATTGAGAGAAGAGGGCAATAAGTACTGCTCTTTCTGCCAAACACTGACTACTGTCTACCGAGAAGAGGGCTATCGAGGTCTCTACCGAGGCCTAGCAACTCAACTCATTCGCCAAATACCTAACACAGCCATCATCATGGCTACCTACGAGGCAGTGGTCTACACCCTCACCAAATATGGACATGCTGGTTTCTATCAATCCACTTGACTTCTCTACAACTGAAGTACATCACAACCATTTAAGACTGAACTTGTTTATATATATTATTCAGTCTCCCTATATTTTATTATATTGGTTAATAAATACAAGTCAAAATTATTATATATATAATGTTATTATGTTAACCAAAATTACTAAATAAATATATCAAAAATTATTTAGTCAACAAGTCCAAAAAAAAAAACATTTTCTACAAAAAGCCTCTACGATTTTGTTAAATAAGTTTCAAACTATTCATTATATTTGTTTGAAGGTTAATTAATAAAATAGTATCTAAGAAATTATATACTCGTATATCACGTATGGGTCCGTGATGAAAATTCATATAATTAATATTTATTAATTCTAACAGCCGACTACTATAGTTAGTTTATATTTTTGACAAATTTGGTTTTACATAGAAAGAGTTAATTATTTTTTATGTTGGTATTACACATTGGAATTTTTATTTTTTTCATCTTTTCAAAATTTAGAATTGAAAAGAAATTTAGTTTATTATTTCATTTAAGTTTTTGCTACATTAATGATGTTTATTAATGTTGTAATAAAATCAAAAATTTGTTGTAATCAAGGAAAGATGTTTTTAATGTCAAACATTTAAATATACAAAAATGTTGATAATAGAAGTGGCTGTTCAGCAATTAGAATGAAGGAAGAGAGGATGTCAGCCAAAAAGGAGCCTCTATCGAATAAAAATCTCCAATCAGAAAACGTTTCGGGTTTAATTAGATAAAACCATCATCAGTTCTTTAGAGATTATTGGCAATCTCAAGATGCACACCATTGAGATGCAGATAGAGTTGTTATATATATATAAACATATACAAAATTGTCTATATCATATAGACATTTGAGACTTGGCCGTGTTGACTGATGAGCATCTGACAACTGATATGCAAATTTTGTATTTTTTATATAATTTTGTATATGTTTATATATAACAACTCTATCTGCATCTCAATGGTGTGCATCTTGAGATTGCCAATAATCTCTAAAGAACTGATGATGGTTTTATCTAATTAAACCCGAAACGTTTTCTGATTGGAGATTTTTATTCGATAGAGGCTCCTTTTTTTGGCTGACATCCTCTCTTCCTTCATTCTAAATATACAAAATTAATAATAGTGTTGCCATAGAGCGATGTTTCCCAACAGGTGGTCCGATGACGATGTCTTAGGAGTCTGCGAAATGTCACTGAGAAATTAATTAAATTAGTTTGTGTTTAACTTGACTTGCAGTAGCAGATTTCGAGCTCAAAGAACCTTATCCTTTTTAAACATCAAGAGTAACAATTGAATCGTTTATTTCAGAAACCACCTAAGCGACAAAATTTCAAATCATGTGTTTTTGGTGCTACTGTACAATTTAAAGGTAAATACATCTTTTAGATCATCCCAATAACATGTTTTTGATTTGGTAAAAAAATATTTGAAAGAGACTAGACCTATACTTAAGCTGCAAAACAGTTTTCTTTAGTTTTCCGAAAGTTGAAAAAAGCGCACTTAGGTGGTTTCTGAAATAAACGATTCAATTTAGTTTTTTGTTTTCAAGAGAATTGGATAAATGATATATATGTTAGGCCGAATCGACGAAATTGCTTATTTCATGAAATATGCAAAATTTTGCCGTTTTCGTGAAATCGGCAAGCCCCCTGCCGAGTTCACGTATTAGGTATTATTTTTTCTTAGTTTTGCCTTTTTCACGAAAAAAGCAGCCATTTGCTTTTTCGGGTTTTTCATTTCTCGATTATATTTATCACCTAAAGAAACTTGTAAATAAAGTAAAATTAATTAAAATTTATTTATTTATTTATCAGACAACCGATCAAGTCCCCTAGTGTCGACCTTCGGTTCGGTTAGCACGGTCCAAAACCATTCAGCTCGAAGCGATTGGATATTACTTAAAATTGCAGCAAAATTAAATTGAATGCACTGTCAGTGCTAGAGGCTAAGTTCAATAAACAAAAAGTAATTTCTCGGCTGGGGATTCGGCTGCTTATTTTTATTTTTTAAATAATATCCACTCGTTTCGAACTGAATGTTTTTGGACCGAAGCCAAGAAAATGCCCTAGTTTTAAATTTTACTTGTCTCGCTATCCTTTACTAGCATAATTGATAATATCACAAAATTTTTGCCGATTTCATGAAATAAGCAATTTCGTCAATTCGGCGTAACATATACATATTTATTATATCTACTTTTGTATAGGCACACTTGCTCTTAGCAACACTATTATGAATTTTATTTGTATATTTAAATGTTTGATATTAAAAACATCTTTCACACGTTCACAACAAATTTTTGATTTTATTTCAATTTAATATATAAATACACCAATTAGTATATCTATTTTTATAGTGATCTCTCCCATTTTATCCAGAGGAAAAAAAATGGAGTTGTGGTTCGAGAGCAGCGGGCGAGATATGCCCAACAAACACAAACTCACCCCGCAAAATAGCTTTATCTTAAATCATTAAGTTTATACAGACAAAAATTTTTGTAAAATTGTTTAAACTTAAAATTTAATTTCAAATTAAAAATGAAAATACCGTATTTTTTTTTAATTTAATGTTTTTACGAGAAAAAATGCTTATTAAATGGCACTCGATTAGGGCCAAAGAGAGAGACGATTATTCCTTCATTTATACCTATTATATTTTAGAATTTTTAGGACTATACATTTCAGAAAGATTATTTTAAAAAAAGACCAACACACCTTAAATTACTTTTCGACATATTCATCGTGCAAATAATTTGTCATATCTTGTCACAAATTGCAACCGAGAATTCTGCCGTCTGCGACTGAATCAGTTCTGGAAGTTTATCTTGATCTCACCTTAACTTGACAAGTGCTGGCCGACAAGAAATTTCATTCGCAAAGAGAAAACAAATAGAAGTCAATTGGAGCTAGTTCCTGACCGTTGTCGTGCATGACAATTCGCGAACGCAAACCGCAATCGCTAGATTCATTTAGTGGGATCATCTCTGTTATCCTCCTTCAAGTTCCATTCTAGCTCCAACAGATTCCCATTTGTTTTCTCATCTCAAGAAATTTCTTGTCTGCCAGCACTTGACAAGGGATGATGTGATCAAAATAAACGTCGCAGACGGCCCAGTGTGTACCGACCGTTTCAATGTTTCATTTAGTGCCAAGATATGAGACATCCCTTAATTCGATTGGTAAATATGTCAAAAATTAATTTAAGGTATATTTTCTATAATTAGAGATGGAAAATTCTTGAGAATAAAAAATTCTCGAGAATATGCTCCATTTTGAGAATTTTTTGAGAACAAGCCAGGGGAGTTTTGAGTAGGGCTGCGCAAAATAATCGATTATTCATCGATTATTTCTTCAAAAATAATCGATTATTTTTCATAATCGATTTTTTAAGGAAATATGCGTTTGAAAAGAAAGGATGAGACTCGTATGCTAAAAAAAAAGTTAAATGATTTTCACGAGAGGGAAAAAAATGAAAATTTTAAGGAAAATAATTTTCGTTTTACTAAAAAAAAAAGGTCAAATGCTTTTCGCTAGAGGGAAAAATGGAAATTTTACCAGAGAAAAAAAGGTATAATCAATCATTTTTTTTTTTCATAATCGATAATCGATTATTTTTCCCATAATCGAACACACCTAGTTTTGAGTAGTTTACACATAACATGCCACCTGCCAGAAACATGATATATCGCTAGCGGTCACGGGCCCTCACCCCCTGTGGGGGGGGGGTATATGTATAAACCCCTCTCGTGTCCTTATATATTTTTTTCTTTTTATATGAATATCAAATGAATTTGTCCTTGCATTTTTAATTACCTTTTGTTACTTTTTTGACAAAATCGTATGGTTTCCTTGTTACTTAATATATCTATATTTTTATTATTATTTCAATAGAAATGGATTGTGATTTAATTTTATAACACAAATCACAACCTTAATTTTTTAAACGATTGTGACAGAACTAGTCATTTAGACAGACATGATTAATCAATCACAGAATATTTCAATTGTATGTTAATCTTATATATAGAATATATATATTAAAGTACAACAAAATACGCTTTCGGAATTTTTTTAATATTACAAACTTGATTTGTTTTAAACTCATTTTAGTTAGATTTTCTTATGTAGAAATTGTATTAGTAGTAAAATAAAAATTAACTCTTTCCGAGATGATTAAAAAAATTACAAAATACGCACCAAAATATGAAAAAAAAATTACGAGATTATAGGGAAGGCCAGCATTTTATTAAACCTAATTCTTTTATGCTATTGAATTAGCAAGCTTTTAAGCTCACTATTTTGGTATTACATTGAAATGAAAATAAAAAGAAAAGAATCTCCGTATATAAAATTAACATTAAAACCAATCAAGTTTGACATCCTCTTTTATAAAGATTTTGAATTGTTATAAAATTTGTTTAGATTTTGTTCATTCAATAGAAATTTTTTCGTTGTTAGTCATCGTGTGAAAGAATTTAGCAAGTGTGAAAGAATTGTAGTATATGTTCTTTAAGAAATAAAAGTTGGCCTCCTTATCTATTTTATAATTATTTTCTCTTAGGGGTGCTAGATTAAATAAAAAAAAATAGAAAAAAGCTCTGCTTTCCACTCATTTTATGATTATTGTTATTATTATATTATCATTATTATTATTACAAAAAAAAGAATTCTAAAATTCCTCAACATAAATATAGCTAATAATAATTTTAAAATTGCCAAATTAATGTTAATCGCAATTAATTTTAAAAAAATGCAGGCTGTTCTTATTAACTTGAAAACTTTTACGAGGTAACTATTTTAACAAAATAAAAAAACAAAACTAATTCCCCATTTAATTTTATATATTTTAGTTATTTTTTATAAAATTGAAAAATTTTAATTCATTCAAGATTTTTACGGCCGTTATTATTTGTATAGTAAAATAGAAAATATTTATATGTATTTATAAGAAAGAAATGTTTAGTCAGCCTTAAAATACAAAAACTGAGAGTTCAATTATTTATATTTATTTAATGAAAATAAATATAAAAAAAAGGATATTAAAAAAAGGCATGCAATTCCTAATTTCTTAATTTGCGTCCTATACATTTCTTTATTATATTGATACAATAACATCTCAAAGCCAAATTTTTATATTAAAAATTGGCAAAAATTTTATACTTGTTATTCTTTTATTTTTATTTTTTTTAAATATTAAATTAGTTTATTTATTTTTTTTATAAATGTTGAATAATAATATTAAAAGTATAAAAAAAAAGTTTCAGTCATCAAAAAAAGATGTTTATGAATTTAGTGAAAAGATAATCTTATCTTATATTTAATATATTCACGAAATATAGACCCCTACTATAAATGTATAAATATAGATCTTTGAATACTGCACGTAGAAAAATAAATTTATTTTATTATACAGTAAATGGGGTGACTTTTTCCTTTATTGAATTTCAAATATTAATTTAGTTTTTTTTTATTAATTAGTTTATATAAATTATAATTATAGGCCTACAGCATGATCCATAGAGAGGTTTTGTAATGAACATACTGTGCCTATCGAATATCCCACAAATACGCAAAGTAGTAAGAGACCTGAACCATTTATCCAATAGAAGCGTTTGAAAGTCATTTGGCGTAACTTACGTTAATTTTGATTAATTTCTTAATGAAAATCATTGCAAATTCTTAATTATAAAAGACATTATAGTTTAGTTTTTGGACCAAATATTGTATTTAGTCAAAAACCTATTGAAAGGCCTTAGGCTTATAGATTTTTTGGATAAACATAAAAGTTTAGCTAAAAAACTCAAATATGATGTTTTTCATCATTAAGAATTTGCGATGATTTGCATTAAGAAATTGAAGTTTATGGCAAATGATTAACAGACATGACGGTTTTATTAAAGATAAGGTCCTAATGGGTTCGTGTCTCACATAGTTTGTGAATTAATGAAGGATTAATATTAAATAGGCGCAGAAAATTCAGCGAGTCATCGCAAAATCTCTCGGTGCTACATCTTTCAATTTCTATTTTATTCGAAAAACTTTTACAAGATGATTAATATTCACGTTGATAATTTCTAATAATATTAATATTTTGTAACCTCTATTTTTTTTAAATTAAGAGAAGAAAGAATTAATTATCTTTTCCTGGCCGGTGATGTACATGTTCATATTTAATTTGGCTAATCTAGAGAGACATATATATATATAGAAAACCAGTTTTCAGTGCCCAATTTTTAGATTTAATTAAGATATTATACGTATATAAGCTGCTCTTCAATAAATTAAATAACAACCATTGATTTCAGGGGCGTTTTAAGGGGGGCCGAGGGGCCCGGGCCCCCGAAATTTCCCAAACACATATACATATATAGGGATATACAGACATCAGCACAACAAATTTTTCCGCAGGATGGACAACTTTGGTTCCGCAATAGAAAAAATGTTCCTCAAAAAATTTCGTGTGAAAAAAAGTAGTTTCTTAAAAAAAAATTTTCCTCAGAAAAATTTTTGAGTTTGAGCCCCCCCGAAAAAAATTTCTATATACGCCCCTGATTGATTTATATATTCAACTTTATCTAAAAAGTTTATATATCAACCTTATCACTGAAGAAGCTAAGAGAATTAATTTTTTTCTCTTATAAATTGGCTAAAAATATTTTTTAAAATAGATGTTACAAAATATTAATATCAACTACTTAATTTATTGCTGATTTTTCGAGCAAGTTTTTTTATATATATATATATATATATATATATATATATATATATATGAGTGGTTCAAAGCAAAAGTGGACCAAATAAACAATTTTCTTATTTTTCCCTTTTTGGATAGTAAATTATGGTAGTTATTCGGTGTAATAATGAACCATGTCAAAATTTCAATACTAATCCTCCAGAGTGCAAAAGTTCCTTAAGGTGCGCGTCTCGGAAAACCGTTAAACCACGATTGACTCGAGGGGCACCAGATGGCGTTAGTGTTCCCCCATTAGAATACACACAACTTGATCCATTTCATTCTAGACTTTCCAGCTAATTAATTAAAGGCAAAAAATTAATTATTTTTTAACACAATGATTACTAATTTAATTATATATACGATATAGAGCGGATTTTTTTAAATATCTTTTATTTAATGCGATTAATCAAAAAAAAATTTTTTTTTTGAAAATCAAAAAAGGGCTTCTATAAGTTGTAGATATTTTAAATAGCTTTAATTTAAAAAAAAATTTGAGGTCGATAGCTTCAAAATTATGGCCGCTGGAAAGTCCCAAAATTAGCACCCCGAGACCGCACCTTAATGCAAGAAAAGAAAAATATCTGAAAAAAATTCTAAAAATCCAAGAATATGAATGATAAAATTTAAAATGTGTACTTAGATAAAGTATAATATAAGTTAGTAAAAGAATTAGATTTTCGGTTTAACTGTGATTTATTTGTAAAAATTACAACGTTTCGGCCACACATTCTGTGGCCTTCTTCAGGTACAATTCCACTAAGATTATAAAGGTTGTTACATCTGTGATAATCTCAATTGAATTCAATTGTAATAACCTTTATAAACTTAGCTGAATTGTACCTGAAGAGGGCCACAGAATGAGTGGCCGAAACGTTGTAATTTTTACAATAAACCACCGTTAAACCGAAAATCTAATTCTTTTACTAATGATAACTGTGAAAGCCTAAACTCCAAAATATAATTTAAGTTCTTAATGATTGCTGAGATGTAAAATAAATAAATGTTGTATATTTTAAGAGGAATTAAATATAAGGCTTTAATTCATTAATAATTCATTTTTTCTCAAAACAATAAAAAGTGGACTTGGCACACTTTTGCTCTGAACCCTTCATATATATATATATTGCAATATATATCTGAAATAAATTAAGCAGTAACGGAGTAAACATTTTGCGGTTTTTCTCTCTAACTTCACCTCGACCCACTTTTTAAAACAATAGTTTAAGTAATTTATTTAGATTTATGACTTTAAAATAGGCACTAGAAAGCCCTTATTAAGCAATAGATAATATTTGTAGCAATTATTAAATTATATTCTATATTATGTTTAATTGTTAAATTATATTTTCATGATGTTTAAGATCACTAATTTTCAGAGATAAAGATTATCTTTTCCTTAAATGTCTATAAAAATCTCTATAAAAAATCGTAGAAGCCTTTTATTTATGTAATTTAATTTGGTTATTCCAACTTGTAAAGGTTATTGAGGTTGTTTTAAACATCCTGTAGAGTTAAAAAAAAAGCTTTTCACAAGATATTTCTAGAAAAAAAATTAATATCCATTTAATATTGAAAAAGTGGAAATTTTTATAAATTACATTTAAGAATGTTGTGAAAAAAATCCCGTCCTCAAATGATAGTTTTACAATGAATTTGTAAGCTGGGCTTTCTTTATTTTAAAATCTCAAAAAAATATAATTTTTAATTTCATTAACATTTTATTTTGTAGAGATTTGCTCAAAAATCGCTCAACCAATTTAGAAAAAAAAAACCCATTTAATGAAAATGCATATTAATTTAAATTTTATTTAAAGTTTTTTTGTATTATTACCTAAATTCAGTTTAATTAAATTAAAGACATAAAGTGAAATAAATTTTCTAAAATTGATATTTTAACTTTGCTATGTATTTTTTTAGAAGGTGATATATCTATGAATTGAAATGAATGGCTAAAAGTATTTTAAACAACGAAAGAAAATATAAATGAGCACATTTTTCCATAAGAAATTGATATTTAAAGAGATACTCGACTTAAGATACATTTATTTTTAAGAACAAGGACTGTTAGGAAAAGATGAAGTCAATCAATTAATTAGAAGTTAGAATTTGTTTATATTTAAATTAGTTAAATATATGATCAAATTGTTTCATCACAAATTCGCTCACAGGATATCCTGTGATAATCATTTTTTATAAATGAAACATATTTACATCATATATTTTACTAATACTTCAACTCTCATATATTCGCAGATTCTAGCAGCATTGTTAAACATTTATATAAGTCTTTCCTATACTCAAATTTTAATAAAAGAATTTTGAACATTAAAAATTTTATTATTCATTAGAATGTATAGGAACATACAATTTTGATTGTGCGAGTTCCTTTAAGAGCGAATCATAATAAAATTTTGATTCAATAAATATGACTTAGAATTTTTCTATAGTTTTTTTTTTTAGTTCATATTTTTGATTGTTGAACAATTTTCAATGAAAAAAAAGATTCCTTTACAATTAGTTTTTTATTATCTTTAGATTATATTTTAAATTAGTTGAAATTTTTTAAGATATCATGTGTTATCATTATAAATAGAAATAATTTGTGTTAGAAAAAATTAATAAAAACTTGTTTATATATATATATATATACATTTGTATATAAATATCTAATTATCCTGTTTATTATCCTTCATCCAGAAATATAATAACAACTAGCCAGGGAGCTTTCCTCCCCTGGACTCTCCGCCAGCCTTTCATTATCAAAAAAATGCCCCGCCCTTTTTTGAGTTATATAAAAGCGAGGAAATATTTCCACTTAAATAAAACCCCTACAGAATTTTATTTGTTTCATATTTCCTCTCTTTTATATAACTCAGAAAAGCGAGGCGCTTTTTTACTTTTTTTGATTTCACCTCGACTCTGGGCAAAAATAATGCGAAGCGCCCCATTTTGCATCTCCGATGTTTTTGGATGAGATTTCACTTCTTTTTGTGAAATATTGCATTTAAATATTATTTAATCATTGGTTTTTTTATTAAATATTAACCTATTCCATGAATAGATCATTTATTGTGCATTCATACGATAAAGAATGTAAATACATTATTCATTCGATACAATAAGATTTGACCAAATTTTATAAAATTTTAGGATTTTTATTTTTTATATTGGTATAATGTAAATTTGGATCTATCCTAAAAAATTTAATTCCATTAGGAATGAGAATTACTAATATCCTTGATATTAATGAATTTGTTCATATATGACGTCATCAGGGTACAATATAGTCAGAAATTTCGCCATGTTAAATTAAAGGTAGAAAAAAATTTGAAATTTTGTTGTCTTATCAAAAAGTCACTTTTGCTCCAAAATTAAATTTTATATCAAAGGTATCGGGTTTCCATGTATTTTAAATTTCATCCAAATCGGTCCAGCAGGGAAACCTGTAGCTTTGTCTAAAAATTTGAAAATTGAAGAAAAGAATTAAGAAAAAGGGAAGAAAAAAAAAATCTGCCCCCTCCCTAGATCCGGCCCATATTGTCATATATCCCTCATAATTTATTCCCTTGGGTTTATTCTTTTTATTTTATCTGATTCTGAAAAAAACTCACAGTGACTGCTTTCAATCAGCGGGCCCATTATGTTTTTGTCCTATTGATTTCCTTTTTTCGAATATGCTTACTAAAATTATTTCATCAAATTATTTTATAAATTCAAAATGTTTTAATAAAATATTATTTAATAAATTATAAGAGACACTTATCCTTTGTTTAGTAAATGAATGAAATGACAATTTCTAATATACAATGGACTAAATTTTCCTTTTAAAAGAATATAATATCTAATCTTAATAAAAATTAATATATAGATATTATTTACCTTGATATATGAAGATTTATAAGATAAGGGGAGAACACAAGTAGAATTTCACAAAAAAAGGCTTCGATGCTTTGACGGGAGAGCAGCTCGACGTTTGCCGCCAAGGGGGGGGGGGGGGTCCTTGGCAACAATCGCTTGCATTGTTTGAAAATAGACGAAAATCCATAATTTCTTTAGATGACTAGTTTTTAAAACTTTTCCAATTTTTTCTCGGAGGGGGGGGGGGGGTCGTCCCCTCCGCCCCCTCCCCTCTTAAAATCCTTCCCTGGTTGGTAAGTCCCCCTCAGGGGGCCCTGGGTATAATCTGGCGCAGTCACTGGGAAAAGGAGTTAGGCAGAGAATACATTTTATTTATATTATTTATCAAAATTTATTATAATCATTATTTACATAAATAAGTATTTCTATTTAAATATATTAAGTGAATAAGGTCTTAAAAAAACTATTTAAAATAATTCTCAACAAATAATGAATGATAGATATATATTTAATATATATCAAAATAAAAATCAACAATTTCTTATCTTATTATTTGTTAAGTCCTGATTATTAACATTAAGAAAAAGACATACATATATATATATATATATGATAGTGATATATATAAATCAAAATTAAATGTCTTTATTTATAAAATTCTTTTAATAATAAATTGAATATAAATTGCCTTCAGAGGGAAATGTAAATCAATTTTGAGTTAATAAATAAATTAATAGTAAATTTATTTTTCTAAATGTATATATAATATGTATGTATGAATTTCCGAGATTTGCAATTATATATATATATATATATTGTTGTTTGCAAATACCCTTTGTTTTACATTTATTATAATTTTCTATGAATGTGTGTAATTTTTTTCTATGTTTATATATATAAATAAATGACGAATATAATTGCATCTTTATACAAAATAGATATACATATTTATCTAAGAAATGATAAATGATGTGTTTACAAACACTCAGTCTAATGGATGTTTGATACGATTAATAAATACATTTTGAATATAACACAAGTGAGATCAATGTATTTATACATAAATAAAAGATAGGGAGGAGTGATGATAAAGACTATTTACAAATAAACAATTTTTTTTTTTTTTTTTTTTTTTTTAAATTATTCATTTTTAAATTTTTTATATTAAAACAATTATGTACTAAATGCATATATTATAAATTTTCTATTGCTTTGTTTTCTTTTCTAATTTAGTAAACAAATAAAAACCAAGTGGCGGATTAAAAAAAAAAATAAATTTGTTTTATTTTTATAAATATATAGTAGATTTTAACTAACAAAATAGTCATAATATCGTAAATTATAAAAAGATTTTGTTTAGATCTTTTTCGGGATCTAAGGCCTTTTAATTGGTAGCCATTTTTATCGCTCAGGACGGGACCACAGAGCCTTAGATCATAGAGCAAGACCTCTGCTCCAAGGAACAAAGAAATATTAGTAATTCAATTTAAAATAATTAATAGAAAACCTCAAATTTTATCAAATGAGCATTAATCATAGTTGTTTATTTTTAAAGGTGATATTAAAATATTTAAATGCAAATAATCATAAAAATAAATAAAATTTCTTTATGTTTATAAAATATATTATATAAAAAAAAGAAATAAAATTCACAATATACACATATAAAATTATGAATCAAATTTAAACAGGCTTTAATTTTTAGAGTTTTTATATCCACATTATAATAAATGTTATTTTCCGCATACATTTATCTTTAGCTAAGAATTTTTTCACGCGTATTGAACGTGAAAAAGGAAATTTTTGTAATATTGATTTTGTAAAAAATATTGAAAATTAAAATGTTTAAAGTGGATTCATATATAGTATAAACTTATATATCATCTGTTTTACAACGGCATAGACTAAAGATATTTTAGTTAAAAGGTGTTCTGGATTTTTCTTTCGAGTGGGGAAGCAGGCGGTTTGGGTGGCAGTCGCTCGATCAGACTGACACGATGATGAGGGGAGACTCTCTCTCAAGTTACACCAAAAGAACACCGTTTAACTAATATTCCAATAGTCTGCGTTCACCTTACTAGATTTTTATATGATAAGAAAAAAAAATTAAAAAATTTGGAATTTTCTAATATGAAAAAGATTTAAAAATTGTTTTTATCTGAAGAATAAACTTTTAAGGTAAACACGGTGTTATCTTCACGCGCATAACAAATGATATAATAAGGGTTTTTATATACAAGGTACATTTCGGTTTATATTATAAATACAATAAACGAAACAACATTACATTAAATCATTGATTTAATTTATATTATTGGATCTTCAATTAATGAAAATTTTTTGATTTTTATATTTAATAATGTGAAGGTTGGAAATCCGCCGCTGGTAAATAAAATTTGATTAATACTACAAATCAAAAAATTTTAGATAAAGTGTACAGAAATAATTAAATTTTATTTTAGGACTTTCTTGTTCCATTATTTTATTAATATACTATGTATATTTTCAGAAAATTTGATATAAATCAATAATTATCACAAATTAATTAACATTATTAAAAAAATGTCGATTAAAATATGGCATCTATAGAGAGAAAAAGAAAAAAAAAACAATTGTTCTAAGATCTTTCTTAAGTACGAACACGAGGACATAAAGAAACAAAAATCAAAATGCGTTTAGCATTCAACATTATACATACTTGGTGTTTAATTGTCACCTACAATGACAACATATAAAATTTTTTTGTTAATCAACAAATAACAGTCAACAATATTTTAGAAATTCTTAAATAATAAAACAATTCATCATATGTCGTCTCTATCTTGGAGAGGAATTGATTATGATTATTATTCAGATCTATCATTTATAATGAATAAATAATAAATAGTCTGTGAGATGAGAGGGGCAGCCTTTAGTTGAAAAGAATATTTATGTGACAATCCCAATTCTTTAAAATAATTGATGGACTTTTTTCAAATGTCATTTTCGCTATTTTTTGACAATAAATATATATATATAATTTCAGGGTGAGGCATAAATATTTAGACGATTTAAGAAGGTCAAAATTGTTTACATAATAAAAGTTACATGATAGGCAAGTCCATCAAAAAGCTTTTTATGTGAGTGCTCTGCACGCCGCTTGAAAGAATCAAAAGTATTCGTCAACATTTCTGATGGAATCTGTTGAATAGCAGTCGTGATTATTCCTTTAAATCTCCTTTGCTGCGAGGTTTTGTCTCATACACTTTATGTTTTAAATCTCCGCATAAGAAAAAGTCGCATGCCGACAAGTCAAGTCGCACCATCTTGTTGAAACCACAACGAGCTTAAGTCAGCGTCTCGTTGTCGAAGCATCGGTATATCGGACTTTTTCTTATGGGGACATTTAAAACATAAATTTTTGGAGAAAAAATAAAGTAGTATTTGTAATTGTATTCAAACACTAAGAGACGGAAGGAGCGGGCAGCCAAGTAGTTAGTCTCTACGAAATGAAACTCTCTATTTAGTAGACAGTTTCAGTTTTAGTGAAATATAACCATCATCAGTCCATTTATCGAGAGTGTGAGCTCAAATGACAAAGCAGTGAGTCATATTGCAGAGTTGTCAGTAGGTGTGTATTATACATAAATTATTTGTATAAAACGCTTTGTCATTTCATTTCACACTCTAGATAAATGGACTGATGATGGTCATATTTCATTAAAACCGAAACTGATTCCCAAATAGAGAGTTTCATTTCGTGGGCTGCCCGCTCCTTCCGCCTCTTATTGTTCAAAACAAAGTGTACGAGACAAAACCTGGCAGCATTTAAAGGAATCAATCACGACTGCTATTCAACAGATTCCATTAGGAATGCTGACGAATACTTTTTAATATCTTTCAAGCGACATGCAGAAATTGGCATTGAGAAGAATGGAGTCCATCTCAGTGATGTTATTTTTAAACAATAGCACTCACATAAAAAGCTTTTGATGGACTTCCCTATCATGTAACTTTTATTATGTAAACAATAAAATGAATTACTTTTTTGACCTTCTTAAATCATCTAAATATTTATGCCTCACCTTTATTATTCGGCATCTTTAGGCTCCATTTATAATTAAATTAAATGATATCAATATTAAAAATAAGGACATTTTTGGCATTAATCCTAATTTATAATACAAAAAAAAAAAAAAATGTTTAAATCTACAGTTTCGGACATCAAATAAACCACGATTACTGACAAAATGTGTTTTCTTTCTAATAATAACAATCGATAAAGTCTAAATCAATTAATAACCAATATAATTTAAATAAATTTATCGCTCATGACGGGAAGCGAAATACTGTCCAAACGACACTGGTTAGTCTACGCAAAAAAGAAATTGCATGAAAAAATACCATTTTATCAAATATCGAAAATAATTTCTTTTGAAAATAAACCCAAAGATTTTTATTTGATATTTCGGATGAGGTATTCTTGGCAGCCCAAAAGAGAAGTAGAAGGGAGAAATTAAAATTATATATACAAATTAATCAGTAGTCTATTTGTTTCGACAATTACTTGTCTTCATCAGAAGTGATTCAATTCTGAATGTAATCGAAATACGTATCTGGTATTAATAAAACTTTTGAAACAAATAGGCTACAGTTTTTCCGGTTTGCGTGTTCATTTTAAGACTGATTTAAAGATTTTAAATCAACACTGATTTGTAACATTGCTCTAATGTTGAGGCAGGGGATACCAGTACTTCAATAAAATATAAATCTTAAAATTCTTTTCTTTTTAGCTGGTGGTTGCCTCTCAGTGGCGTACCGAGGGGGGGGGGCGGTCCGCCCCAGGCCCCGAGCCGGCATGGGCCCCCATATATTTATAAAAAAAAATTTAATGAAAATTTCCCTTTTAGAGGTCCCGGGGCCCTCAGGGCTCGAGTAAAAATGGGAAAATTTAGATGAAAAAAAGAAAATTTAATGAAAATTTCTCTTTGAGAGGCCCCGGGGCCCTTAGGGCTCAAGTAAAAACAAAATTTAATGAAAATTTCCCTTTGAGAGGCCCCGGGGCCTTCAGGGCTCAAGTAAAAATGGAAAAATTTAGATAAAAAAAAGAAAATTTAATGAAAATTTCCCTTTGAGAGGCCCCGGGGCCCTTGGGGTTCAGGGATATACGGTATTTTAAAAATATTTTTGTGTATGGAGGAGAGGGATATTTAAAGATGAGCACCCCCCCCAAAAAAAAAAAAAAATTCAATATAAGGCCCCCTCTTCTAGTGCCGCCCCAGGCCCCCAACTGCCTCGGTACGCCTCTGTTGCCTCTCTCTCTGTCGAAAAAAGTACAGCAAGAATTCTTTATTTAATATAATCAAAAATAATAATAAATATTAAATTCTAGTCAAAATAAATATTTTTTATATATATAAAAAAAAATATTTACTCGATGTTTGTTAATTATAAAGAGAATTTCATATTAAATATTTTTTTAAGTTTTTAACTTAAAATAAAAAATATTTTATTCATTTCAATTTCTAATTTGGATTGTTTTTAAATAAAAAATATTACAAATTCATATACTTATTCCTTTACAATAAAAATGTTTATGACACGTGATTTTACTTTATCCATTTTTTACTTTTTTTTAATAAATTTGTTTTTATTCGAATTTTTAATTCAACAATCGTTACAATTATTTTGATGGATATTTATTTTCTTGTAATATACATCAAAATAGATTTATTGATAAAGGATTTGTAGAAAGTTAGTTTTAATTTAAGAGGTCTCTACTTATTAGGTGAAATTTTGGTCCTATAATAGTTAAATGTTTTTAATTAAAAAAAGTAAAAATGAATGGGGAAAGATAGTTTTGTAAGAATTGTTGAAATGAAAAAATTTTCGAATTTAAAATTAAACAAAAACAACAGGTACCAATTAGAATTCTATATTTAAAATAGTTATTCATTATTAATGAAGTTTATACAAACATGATGCAAAGTATCTAATAAATAGTAGACACAAATTAATTTATTGAAAGTTGTTTTTTGCAGAACACGGCACACACCATCTAAACTATTTAAAAACATTAATATGTGTAAAGTGACACGAAAAATTAGTATACATTTTTTATATCTAAGTGCTCTGCTTTTTTCTCTACATTTTATTTAAAATTGTTGAATTCCTTTTTAAAACAAATTTATATTCTACTCTTGTAAATACGTTGTTTTATAATTGCAAAAGTAGATAAATATAATTTAATAATCGACAATCTAATTTGCAAATGAATAACCAGGAATTGATTTTTATAACAATTGTTTAGGTTCTGGTAAAATTAAAATAAATTAAAAATTAATAAGGACGGTTTTCCTGGTTTTTCTTTTGCCAATAATAATTTAAGTTTAGATCAAATAAAATCTTGATAGGAATGTTTTGTTTTTTAAATTTAGAAATGTAGCGAAATTTAAAAAATTAAAATTCATATAAAGCCTTGACCCTAAGACATGGTCCATTTAAAAAATTTTGTAAAACTTCAACTCAATTTTTAAATAGGGGATTAATTTTTGTTTTTAAAACTAACCAGAAATATAATCCCAAAATTATTTGGGTGGGAGGAGACCAAATATGAAATCCACAAGATTTCGTAAAAAATATTTCCTAAAGTAATAAAAAAAAAAAAATAGAAATTCAAATTTAGCAAGGAAAGAAATTTTTTTAGGGCCACTAGAAAATCTGTTTATTATACGAAAAAGACAAGTCGCGTTTACTTTTAATATTTTAGACAAATTTTATTTAATAAAAACTAAATCATTATATGATAAAAATTAAATTAAAAATAATTTATGTAAATTTCTTCTGGACTGTTCGATAAATTTGGTATAATAGTGTCAAGGTCTTTAAAATATTTTTGAAAAAATGTATAATGAATTTAAGAATAAAAACAAAAAACTTCATTAATAAATAAATAATGAATCTAATATAGTGACCAATAATTATTAGTCAATAAAAAGTAAATAAAAATCCTTTATATAGAAATATTAATTTATATATCTTAGCATGAACGGGAAAGAAAGCGAGACAGAGCAGAGGCAAGCAACTGATAATCGAACTCGGAATCGTTGGCTCGTGCCATCTTCTAATTTAATTGCTAGAGCTCATTATAGAACCTTCTACAGGGCTGGCAAAAAGTCTTTCTAATTGTGCCATGGTGGATTTTATACATTTTTAGAACCAATTTATTTATCTATATCTATATATATATAATATACAGCCTTGGCCAAAAGTATGAAGCACCCCTATAAAGTGTGCATATCATATTTATTTCTTAAAATAAGCTAAAATTTATTTTATAAATGTTAAATTAATTTAATAAAATGTTTATTTAACGCGTGATTATCTTATTTTAAAAGACGAAATACAATAGGTGTGTAAAATATAAAATTAATGTTATTTTTTCAATTTCTTTAAATAGCGTAAACGTCTTGATACTTAGGAAAAAGTTTAAAAAATGGTGTGGGATTGACTTATTTGTTTAAAAAAAATTATTTTGCTTGAAAATGCCAAAAACTTTCAAAAAAAAATTATGAAAATACAAGTGCTTCACGAACAAGGCAAGTCCCAAGTAGAAATTGCCAAAATAGCGAAGTTTTTCCGATTTTTTAGCGAGTCTCACAAAGTATTCTATCTTGGAGCTTGGTGGTGACACGCTTTCGACCCCGATCTTAATTTATTTTTATGAAAACCAGTCTCTGAAAATCGTTTAAGTGCAGATTGTACTGGATTTCGTGAATATCTCGCTATTTTGGCAATTTCTACTTGGGACTTGTCTTGTTCGTGAAGCATTTGTATTTTCACACTTTTTTTGGAAATTTTTTGGCATTTTCAAACAAAATAATTTTTTTTTAAACAAATAAATCAATCCCACACATTTTTTTAAACTTTTTCCTATGTATCAAGACGTTTACTTTATTTAAAGAAATTGAAAAAATAACAAGGCTGTATATATAAAAATGAAATGGAAAAATGTATGTATAAGTTCTATAGAAATCCACAATTTTCAATGAATCTATTTGAAATTAAGTAAACATATAGTACTTGGACCAGGTAGTAACGTAGTAATAATTTGAATCTCTTAAATTTAAATTAATTATAATCTAATTTCTTCAATATGGGAACACAAAAACTACAAGTTGGCTTGTATAATAAATTAGAGAGCGTCCTTTGTGCTCTGTGACCAGCTTTCTGGTTGTACGACTAGGCGCTGTGAGAGGAGCTACGCAGCAGTTGAAAAAAAAGAAGAGAGCACGCAACGACTGACCCTTTAAACCCGCCGGAAGCGGGCAAGGAGGCCCAGGGGGCGCAATCCCCTGGCTAGACGGAAAGCCTGCCTTCCGGAGGGTTATATAATAATATGATAAGGTTCTAAAAATGTATAAAATCCACTACGACATACTTATAGACTTTTTACCAGCTCTGAAGATAGTTCAAACACAGAATCGAAACGTCAGATGTGCAAATAAAATAAAGAAATAAATAAAGGAAAAAAATATAGCTGCTCTCATTTTGCTGCTACCCTCTAAAAATATAAATGAATTTTTTTAGCTTTTTAGAAAGAAAAGTTTGAAAGAAAATTAAAAATTGTATTTCTAATGAATTTAAATATCTATTAAAATTATCTTAAAATTATTCTTAGGCTTAACGGGCCAGATTCAAAAGTGTCTGGAAAAGTCGTCGCGGGCCGAAGGTTGCACATGCCTGATGTATACTGATGTTTAATCCCTCACCTTCATCTTCCAAGTTACATTACTTAATTATTTTTTTTTAAATATGAAAATTATTGATACAACTAATCTTTGCGTAGTATATATATTTTGAACCTTAAATTTGAGAATTTCTTATCAAAATAATAAGGTAATGAGATTTGGAAAATTTAAGATCTTTTCATTAAAGTTCCTCGTAATAAATAGATCTTTTTTTTAATGAACGTGATAATTTTGGGTATGAGTGGGATTAATAACAAAAGATCCTGGTCCGACTAATTTAGTTTATCAAATCTATCAGAAACAAATGCTTCTTTTTTTTTTTTTTTTTTTTTTTTTTTGACCACGTAAGCTCTCAGTTTAAACCCTAAATACGGAGAACTCTTTAGTAATCTCATTTAAATAATAAAACGTAAATTATTTTCCTTAATTCTATCTCCTAATATTTAGGAAATAAATATGTGCCATAGCTCGGATATCCAGAATTTTTGGATATTCCAAAGTCCTTTTCCACGCATTCCCTGGACATGCTCAGATATATACAAAATATAAATAATATTATTATTATTATTTAAGATATTCATAAATTAATTTAAAATAGTTTTAAAATTTATAAAATAACCAACAATCGTGGTCATAAAAATAGATTAATATATAGGTATATATAAATATATTTATAAAATTATATGTATATATATGGTACATATATATATATATAAACCAAATAAAATAGTTGGGAATAAGTGTATTTCATATAGCATACACCTATCCTCACCTATAAGACTTGACACGCCTTATCCTTACTCAAATAAAATAGACTTTTAAATATTTTTAAAAGAACCTAATTAAACTTTAACAAAAGATAAATTATGGAAGAAAATAAAATTGTTTTTTTTTTTTTTTTAATAAAATTATTTTAAAATTAAATAGGCCTCTTTAAAATATTTTTATTAATGTAAAAATATATTTTAAAAATAAGATTATCAAGATGCTGCAAAAAAATCTTGTAATCTTTTGACGGTGGTTCGATCAAGTGCGCAGAGATCAAAATCAAATGTGTGGTTGGTGATCTCGTAGAGTCCTGTTTCCGTGATAACAGCAACAAGGCGTTGAAGTTCAACGCTGTCGTCCAGAGTCATAATCTTTTGTTGAAGCTCCTTCAATTGAGTGAGATAATCGTGATTATATGGAGCTACCACGGCTGAGTTACACCCACCAACAGCTGCGCTTTCGCTGACTTCAGCTTTATTCTCTTCAATACTCCCCTCTTCAACTGAGTCTTCATGTGAAGCTAATTCGCCCTCTTCTTCTTCTTCACTTCCTGTTTCCATAGGTACAGGTTCGAATGGAACATTTGAAGCTGGTTTAGTTTCAACTTTTGGTTCCTCATTATCTAATTTTAATGACTTATTATTAATTATTTCAGATTTTTCATCTTTTGATTTCGAGCTAATTTTTCTTTTTCGTTTTTTAATATCTTTATCATCCTTAGTTGTTGGCTCTTTAGATTTCGGCGTTTCTTTTTTATCTTTCTTTTTTTGAATATATTTATCTTTTTTCGATTTGGAATTATTATTATTTCTTTCATTCACTTCCGGTTTATGAACAGGCTTTTCAACAACTTCTTCAGCTTTGGTTTTCGTTTGTTTAGATGATTGTATGTTTATAAAATCATCTAAAGATATCGATTGGTTGCTATCACTAGAATTCGGATCTGTCATTTCGTCATAAAGTTTTTTAAGAGGATTACGATTTTGCTTTTCAGTGTCTATTATAGGACGTATTGGACTTGGATCTGGTTCAGTTTTTGCAACTTTTGTTGACGATTCATTTCCTAGGCCATTTCGATCTTTATCTTTTACTTCAGTTTTTACTTCTTTCTTAATTTTTTCTTTTTCTTTATCATATTTTTCTTTTTTCTCATCTTCATGTCGTTTCTTTTTATGCTTATGTCTAGATTTATCTTTGTCAGTGGAAGATTTTTCCTTTTCTTTTGGTTTTTCTTCTTTTACAGGTTCTTTATCTTTAGGTTTTTTCTCTTCTTTAATTTCTTTCTTCTCAACTTTAATATTATTTTTATCATGTTCCTTGTGTTTATCCCTACTAGGTTTTTCTTCCTTACTTTTTCGTTCCTTCCTTTTCTTTTCTTTATCACTTTTAAGTATTTCATTCTTCAAGTCTCTAAATTTATTTTCTTCTACAGATCTTTTGGACTCATCCTTTTCCGGTTTGGATATGGTTTTTGTTGGTGTTGGTGGTCTTTTAGTTGGAGAATGTTTGGGAGAGGGCGCTCTAATTTTAATAGGGGGAGTAGGAGGTCGTTTTGGAGAGGTTCTTCTTGGTGACAGTGATCTTGGTTTACTTGGTGAACTCGATCTCTTAGTACTTTTCTCTTTTTTCTCCTTCTCCCTATTTCTCTCCTTCTCTTTTGAAGATACTCGCTCAGATTCAGTTTTTTCTTTATGATGATGTTTAGAATATTTAGTCTTATCACTTGATTTTTCAGTGGAAGACTTTTCGGGTTTTGATTTTGGGCTAGGTGGTACCTTTGGCGAAGAAGATGGTTTTTTGGAATCTGGTGATACCTTCTTAATAGGTGTTCCGAATAACTCAGAGAAATCATTTGTACTAGTTTGACGAGGCTCTTTATCTTCCCTGATCTCCACCTATTAATAAGTGAAAAAATAAAGATTAATAAAAATTTTTTTTTTAATTTAATAATTAAAATATTATTACATTTAAATCAATTTTCATCTTTTTTTATAAATATAAAATTCAAATCAATTTTTATTAATATTTAAAGAAAAATGCAGCTATAGTGAAAATTATAAATTATATATCTTTTTATTGCAAATCTAAGAGTCTTATATTATATAAATAAATAAACAAAGCCAAAATGTGTTTAATTATTATTTATGTGTTACTTCTTTGTCATTTGTTACGAAGGCTAGTCAAATTACTTGAAACAATTAAAAGAGATTTATCTTAATTTAGGAATTTCTGTGGTAGAATTTTTTTTCATGTCGTAGTGTGAATTAAAAACAGAATTAAATACTAGCAAGTGAGTGAGTTTGAAAAGATTAGTGCAAATAACTTTTAGTTGTGCTAGTTACTACTAAATTGCAAAACCTAAAACGCTCAAGAGTAGAGAGGGGGCTTCTAAAAAATAAATGATATATGAATTTTAATTAAAATGTGAGAAAATAAATAAAACTTAAAAAATATGCTGACACAAAAAAAGCAAAATATGAAATTTCATTCACTCCACCTAATGCTTTTCACAGACCGACAGACCGACAATTCATTAGATTAATTTCATGCTAAGATATATTTAGTATACTACTGTAGTAGTTAATTAATATATAATAAATATAGTTAATAAATATATATATACTAAATATAAAAATATATATATATATATATATATTCTAGTAGTTAATAAATAAAAAATAAAGGTTTTTTAGTACATCAGTAATTATCAGTGAAATTCGAGTAGTTTCTTTCTTGAACTGTCCTAAACAGGTAAAATGGGATGTAGAATTTTAATAAAACAAAATAAATTTTATTTTATTTAAGAGAGAAGTAGTGGTAGGATATCCTATAAGCATGGTTAACGTTTCGCCATAATCTGACGGCTTCTTAATTATAAATTTTAGACAAAATTTATTATTAACAATGTTGAAGAGAAGCCTCTTTGTCCGAATTAGTAAAAAGGTAAATAACATTTTTGTAATAATATATATATATGGGTCATTCTATAAAAATGGGTTAACTTTCGGCACAATTTGTAACTTTGATTTCAATTGATTGTAATGATTTTGATTGACAATAAGTTAATTTTATTGTATCCATATAGTAACACTCAGATTTTTTTATTTTATAATATATAAGCTCATCAACCTCTTAGCTTTACGGTTGAAAAACTTGCAAGGGACTGATGTTTTTGATAGACACAAAAAAATATGCTAAATGATATGGGATACTTTTTTTTCTTTTATGTATTAAATATAACAATGAAAAGACAGCAAATCTAGTATATTGTTGAAATAATTATTAATAAATTTCCAAAATATTACTTAGCTAGGGACTGAAATGATTGAATTGAGTGTTTACATGCTGATTTTCGACACAGAAATAACAATAAAAGTATAGAAAAGATGGATAACGCCCGGTATTTGGCCACCAATGCCATCTTTAAACCCTAAACTTATATAAAACAGATAATTATTTTATCAACAGCGTATATTATCAGATATTTTTCAAATTTAACATAAGAAGCTCTGATTGAGTACGGGATTTTAAATAGTTTAAAATAAATTTGAATTTAAATGTTCACTTTTTGAGCTGGTACATCCCAAGGGATTCACTTTTTAGGGTTAAAAAGACGAATATTTTCATTACATTTTTTAAAATTTCAATATTTATCATGTGTGCCCAAAAATTATTAACTTTTTCTATTACCTGATGATTTAAAAAAGTCAATACGCACAAAGAGAAGGTCTTCTCTTCATCATTATTAATAATAAATTTTGTTCTAAAATTTATAGTTGAAGACGGCAGGATATACCGAAACAAATGTGAACTGCGCATGCTTATAAGTAGAGACCGGACAAAAAGCATAAAAATGGAAAAAAGTGCTTAAAAAGCATAAAAATCTTGAATAAAAAGCTGTTAAATAAGCATAAAAGCTGAAAAAAGCATCTCATAAGCAACTTCTACTCATACCAATGGAGGATGGGGGGGGGGGTAAGGGAGGTAATTAATTTTAATATAAAATTTTAAAAATTAATACTTAAAAATTTTATTTGTATATATATTCTAGTAAACAAGTACAGAATGCAACTTTAAATTAACGAAAGTGTGCGGCCACTCCCACCAGATTACCACCCCCTGCGAGGGTCCGCCGCAGTCCGCCCCAAGTAGGGGGTCCAGGCGGGCCCGAGCCAGAGTAGGGAAGGGGCGATTTGCGCAGTTGACGAAGGATTTGCTTTACATGAACGTTTTGCTGAATAATGTTTTGAATGATTTTTAAAAATAGCCCTCGGGCTTGGCGTAGTTAATAGCGCCTGCCTTGTATACCAATGGTCGAGGGTTCGGATCCCAGGCAGTCCGATTATTTTATTTAAGCCATTTGGATACCAAAGGGTTTGAATAAGAATGCCTGGACCAGACAAATAACGAGTATCGTTTAAAGTCTTAAATGGATAAATTTTTTTCGGGGGGGAGCCTGAACTCAAAAATTTTTCTGCGGAAAATTTTTTTAACGAAACTAAATTTTTTCCACTACTTTTGTTTTTGCTGAACCAAAATTTTCCGCCCCGCGGAAAAATTTTTTCCCGTCCCGGCCGTGAAAATCATTTTACCTTTTTTTAGAGATACGAAAATTTTGCCGCTCCGCGAAACATTTTCCCTTTTTTTTTACAGGGCTATATTTTTTCCCACTGCGGGGCCGATCAAGCATTTGTGGGGGGGGCGGGGGGCGAGATCCCTAAATGTCTGTATATCTCTATATATGCATTTGGAAAATTTGTGGGGGCGGGCCCCCTCCTCTTATATACGCCCCTTGTGTATGCGTGTGTGAATGGGAAAAAGTGTTTTTTAATAAAAAAAAAAATATATATATATATATATATATATTCGTAAAATAAGCATAAAAACTCAAAATAAGCAAAAAAAGCATAAAAAATGGAATCTCATTGGACTTAGTTTTTCGTAATTCGTGTAGAAATTAAATATATAATGGTTGCTTATAAAATTGAGCAATAAGCATTTTGCTTAAAATCCGGTCTCTACTTATAAGTCAAAATAAATTCCCTGAAAAATAATTTTTTTAGATTTTTTATTAAAATTCTACATTCCATCTTAAGACATATCAAGAAAGAAGATTTTTGCAGATAAAAAATTATATATACAGTCAACTCTCGATAATTCGAAATTCAAGGAACCACAAGAAAAATTCTAAATATCGAGTTTTTGAATTATTAAGAGTTTTTATTATATTTTGAAAAATATGAGGTTGTATAAATTTTATATAGTCCCTATAGCCTAAAGCAAAAAAGCAGCCCTTGGGCCATGGCTTTCTGCCTCTTGTGTCAAGGGATCATGCGACAAAAATTTATTTCATTTAGGGAATATCTTGGCTACCAATCAAATGAAATAGAGACGGGGTCTAAATGGCCTCGGATGCCTACAAAGGCCTTAAATAAAATTAAAAAAAAAAAGCAAATAGGTAAAAATAATGATATTTTTTTATTTTTCAGAACTGTAGACAGCATTGATAGAGAAATATTGAAAGTTTTAGGGGTAATTTTTTTTTTCGAACCACTTTTTACGGAATGTACTTTTGCCTTGTACTCATCGTGACAAACCAAAGATAATTGGGAAGTTAAGCTAGGCTGATAGGAGGGGAACATTACGCGGAAAATGAGGAAAATATTGCTAGGAAAAATTCGAATTATAGGGAGGGTGAGTGGCCTAGTTCGAATTATAGAACGTTCTCTTTTACTGTTTTTTTCTTATTTCCAAAAATATTTCGAGTTAGTGAGTGTATCTAAATACACAGCATTTTTTAGATTTACCGAAGTTTACAGCTTAAGAATTCTGATTATTGAAAAATTCGAATTATCGAGAGTGGGCTGTATCTAGTAAATACCGGTATATCATACAGAGTCTATGAATAATATGTTAATACAGTATATTCATTATCTAAAAATAAGTATATTACTAAATTTTTTTAACATCATCAAGAATTGTTAAATTTATTTAAAAATAATATGTTTTTCTAGAAAAGATTAGAAAAGAATAATTTATAAAAAATAAAATATTTATATACAGTAGATAGTAAATAAGAAAAAGTAAAAATTAAAATAAGAAATGTCATCTTTTAAATTGAAAATAATTAGGTTTCAAATAACATGCCAACTATTTCTAAATTTCTAAACAATTAAGAAAGTAGATTTCAAAAAAAAAAAAAAAAAAACTAAAAATGAGAATTAAAATTAAAAAAATAAATAAATTCAAAATGCTTAATTGGGTGGGTGTCCACCTGGGTTGACAATTTAAGAAATCCGTTGGAGAAAACTTCATTAAACAAACAAGAAATTCTACCAAGTGGCACTATATTCCTCCTTTTTCTAAAATGCATTTCTCTTAAGTCTACGAGTAATAGAGTATTAGTCCCCAGGATGCAAAAGAAAAATGTGATTTAATTTTTGAAAATTTATTAAATATTATCTTATTATTAAATTAAATTATTATTAAAGATTAATATGCTTGAAGCAAAATTATTTGGATGAAAGTAGATAAAGTCTGACACCAAGTTTAGAAATTATAAAATATAAAGTATATTGTCCGCTGAATAAAATTGCAAGATAATTTTGGCCTTTTCCATTTTAAGTAGTGTTTTAAAAAATAGGAGAAAGGCATCACATCATATTTTCGATATATGTATTAATTTTAATATAATTTGGAAATTTATTTTTAAATATTATTTTTTCATGAACCAAATTTTAAAAAAAGTTTAAGAATGTTGGTAATTTTAAAGAAAGAGATACAGCTATCTTTGTATTTTATATCATTCAAAGATTTTAGAAATTTTCAAGAGGTCGGATAAGAAACTAAGGGTCCGTTTCTTCATCCATGATCAAGAATCTGGTACTTGGTTAGTTTTGTAATGAAGAAACTTCCTTCACTACTAAAACTTAGTGTAAAATTTTCCTTTTGATTCTATTTCTTTTAATAATAAAGGATATATTTTACAATAAGATTTAGTATTAAAAGGGTCTTCTTCATTACAAGGCTAAATCGATTAACCTAAGGCCAGTTAAATGTGGAGACTAAAAGGAAAGCTATGGCCTGGAGTGTAAGGTTTACATATCCGATCTTTTGAAAGTCCAGTCCAATTGCAACTTGGGATTATTTAATTGAATAACTTAGAGCAGGGGTTCCAGGAGTGAGGGTGCTGGTAAAAAAATAATTTTCACGATGCAAGGAAAAGTTAGAGCAATTAATATTGATTGAAATTAATTCTGAAATAACGGGGTATTTTTATCACCAAAATTAAAAAAAAAAAGTTATTAAAATTAGATATTTTTGAGGTGGTATGGAGATTCATTAATAAACTATTAGGGGTACAAAGTACAAAAAAAAAAAAAAGAACTCTTTCTAAACTCATCTTAGTATCCTTGAAAAGCGGTATTATCTTTAGGAATCACTGCTCTAAAGAGAATTATCTTATATATATATAAACTTAAATAATTATTTAATTATCCATTAAGAAGTAAAAGAATAAAGGGATTGAAAAATAATTCAGATATATGATAATTACAAAGATATCAAAATAGCTGCATTCCTATTTTCTTTAGTAATATTAATAATTAGGCAAAATTTATTTTTCTTCCTTTTAGATAGGAAATAAAATATATATAATTTGTTTTATATTAATTAGTATAAATAAAATTAAATATAGTTTTTATTTTTTAAATAATATACGTATTTGTATATAATTAAAAAAAAAAATATTTTGAAGTAAAAAATATTATTTGAATTAATTGATAAGAAATGATGAAAAAGATGAAAATGAAAAAAAGGACCCAATGCATTGTGAGGGGAGACCTGAACTGGATACCTTGGGTTTGGGCATCTTCTTCCCTGATTCATTGGAGAGCTTTGTGGGTCTTGCCATCGTCGAGTTTGTAGGTCCCTCGAACTGTCTGTCCCCTGTGATGTCCGAGCCTACTACACCCACCTGCACACAGCCCCCGGGGGACAAATTTGTAAAAATAAAAATATAACTCTCCAGACAAGTAACCCACCCCTGATTAATTCCCGAGATCTAATCAACCGACTAAACGATTTCTAATTAAAGTATCACGCAGCAGCAAGGGTGGTTGGGGTCTCGGAATTTATTTAATCCCAAATCTATTCAAAAACAGGAGTTTGCATAAGGATTAATGAATGGTTATGAATAAAATGCTTGTTAATAAACAAAAATCTATGATCAATTTTTGAGTCCGAGAGGCTAAGTTTTTTCTAAAATATATCAAATTGAGTTTGTGCTTCTTTTGTTTTGTGGTACTATACTGCATGTTTTTAACAAAGTTAAAAGGTTTAATCATCTCTTCTCTGTCCAGTAAATTTGCTCTCTCTTTATGTCTTCTAATCATTTTGCGGTTTCTTATTAAAAAAAGAACAAAGCTTGTCCCAATATCAAGAGCCAAAAATATTAACGACTGTTATTCATTCAACATCATCATCATAAGTTTTCTGCTTTATTTTCGCAGGTCTTTTAGTGGCGATTCTTCCTTCTCCATTCACCCCTTTCCTGAGCTAATCTTTTCATCCCTTCGTATCCATCTTCCTCCTTCAATTCATTATTCATTAAATGCTTTTATTTCGTTAAATAAATATCCCCTCCCCCCCCTGTTTATACTATCGGAAAAAAATTCATTACAAGTGGAACGCCAGCGGAGACAGAAGCGGATGAAAAAAGAAATTTTCTTTGGAAGAAGGGGGCAGGGAGAAAGCGTAGCGTATTTTCTTTATTTCCATGAACTGTATTATAAACAGAAATTTTTCTTAAGAGAAGGGGGGACAAAATTTGTTTTAAAAATTTGTCCAAGATCTAAAGATTGAGAATGACCAGTAAGTGGACACATAAAAGCATCAAAAAGAACATTTCTATTATTAATTTATTTTTAAAATTTATTATATTAATTTTTTCTGTCAGATCAGTAGTTATTGATTTTCTGGGCGAGGGGGGGGGTCAAAAGATGCCGCTTGCTTGGGGGGCTGAGGCTTGTACACACCCTCCCCCTCTGAAATCAATAAATCAATAAATGCTATAGAAAAAATATAGATTTAAAAATAATTATATAATAGAAATGTTCTTTCTGATTAGTTGTTTTTGCTCCCCTCCCAGGAAAGTTTCTATGGACGCTCATAACTCTGATACTGCTAGGTTTTTTTATACATAGAAAAAATGCAATAAATAAAAATAAAAAATATTTTTGGTGAATCATGAAAAAAAGTTCATACAAGTCTTAAGAAAAGTTTCTTAAATTGAATTTATAATATATGCTTGAAAATTTCACAGATTAAATAGAAAATAGGAAAATAGCTCAAATATATAGTTGAAATAAGTAGACCTGAAGGAATTTTATCCTTGGATTTTTAAATAAACTATCAATACTATCTCCAGTGAAAAAAAAATCAGAAAAATCAATCAACGAATTTATTAATTTATTAATTCTGGGTGGGATTTTTAAGTAAAATTCAATGCTTAGTTACAGCCATTTATAAGAAAATTTATAAGAAAATTTCAAAACTATATTGTTGCATCCCACTTATTTGAAATTCCTTCATCTTAAAATTGCATCTGAAATTGATAATTGAAGACAAGTTTTTTGAAAGAATTTTTCTTATAAGCCTACTATACTAATTAAAAACCTCAACGAAAAGGGCTTATAATAGCGTCATATTTGACAAGAAGAACACTTAGGGTTAAAGTGAATAATTTCCTATAACTTGCGCAATCTATCAATAATCGTCTCTGAGATTTCTCTTTTTCAGTTTATTCATTAACGCTTTTGGTAATGAAGTTAATTTATTATTTTTTTTGCAGATACCCTTAAAATCTAAAAGATTTTGCAGATAACTAGTTTCGCAAGAAAAACTTACAATAAATAAATACACTGTATATATATATATTTAAATAAATCGGAAACACTTGCCATCAATGTTAATTAAATATTTTTTAAGGATTTTAAATCCAGGAACTTAATCCCTTTGGAAAAGGATCTCAGATCTTAGATCTCAAGAGAGAATTTGGATTTCAAACCAAATCCAAAATCCTGGATCGGATCGGATCGGATTTAGGGATTTAAATTCAAAATAGGAGCGACCCTGTCAATCCCTATATATATAAATATATATATATTGTTAGTACTTGTTGGAAATCATGAACTTTAGACTTGGGAATTTATTTTGATTAAGAGCTCCATTTTCTTTTCACTCTAGTTGAACGTGTTTTCAAGTGTTCAAAAAATGATAATTATATTACAACAGAAAATACAGAAGCAATATAATAAGAGAAGAAATATTCCATGACTGGTCTATGATACTAAGACATCTCAGAGATATGAAGCTTCTTTATTTGACAATCCAGAGCTTGAATCATATAAACTGCGAACAAATAAAAAAATTAGAGCGCTTAGGCCTGGAGACATATCATGGTTGAAGAGAGTGAGATTTTATCTAACTACCTAATCAAGTTAAATTAAAAAATTACTAATTGCACACCAAAACCTTTTCAAAATACGAAGACACATAAATAATTTTTGAAATATTTTTAAAAACATAGCTCACATTTAAAATAACAAATTATAGTAGTTGTTGAGAAATTATATGCAAAGGTCGAACACGCAATAAGTTTTTTAGTCAAAGATAAAAAAAAAAGATATTTATTCAAATGTTAATAAAAAAATAGTTTTCTTTTCTTATCCCTAGCTGCTGGTTGGATCTTTAAGAAGAGATCATTTCTTTTTATTTTTTAATTTAATTTATTATTTACTTAATTTATATAAAAATTAAAAATTATTTATATAATTAGATATTACTTCATGTACCCGAAAAAAGATATAAGGGTGTGCCGCCGGGAGTTGAACCACGGATCCACCGATTTGCGCTCAGTGTGCCCTTACCAAGGGCCCCTTATCAATCGGTGGATCCGTGGTTCGACTCCCGGCGGCACACCCTTACATCTTTTTTCGGGTACATGAAGTAATATCTAATTATATAAATTTCCGTTTCGCGGCTTATCTACGCGATATATATAATATCTTAAATATTATATATAATTTCTTATTTAAAAATTATTTTACAAAGGGTGTGTTACTTGATTAATAATTTTAAAAAATATATTTTTACAAAATAAATAAAAATTAATTAAAAGATATTTTTATCAAATAGGCCCTATGCTTTTTAACAAGTTTGTTATTTAGCATCTTTAAAAAAAAAATATGAATAATCTATCGGTTTTATAAGGAATAAAACCATGATGGTATCAACTTTTTGAAATAGCAATAGTATTACAAAGAGAATAATACAGTGTCTAATATTGTTGTCCTGGCTTTGTATTGAAAACATTTATCAAATATTAATTTTTATTATATTATTATTTCCTTGAATATTATCTAGTCAAATATTTTTATTTTCATTACAATAATAAAAATAAAAATAATGTTTATTTATTATATATATATATATATAAAAAAAAACACATTACATTCTATAACAGGTAGAGAGTTTATTTATCATTTAGTAATTGAGGAAAATATATTTTATAATAAAATATTTTAAAATTTTGGTATTAAAAAAAAATATATATATTATATATATATTTTGACTGACCAAAAAGTTTAGTAGGTTGTCCCAGAAAGAAAGCAATGACTCATTTTAAAATGAAAAAAATAAAATGACAACTTTTGTTGTTTAATTGGTTGAAAAGAATTCTAATTAAGATTTTCATCTCTTTTTATAAAAAAAAAAGTGAGTGGCATAATTAAGAACTACACTTGAGTTTTCTACATGTGATTATTTCATTGTTTTTTTTTTTTTAATATGAACAAATTTTAATAGAAATTATGGTCCGAAACTTGGAAATTTTTCATTAAAGAATTCCATCTAAGTCGCGTGGGATGTTGAGATTTGCTCGACGTTTCGGTTCTCCTTTTGGAGCCTTTTTCAAAAGAGAAGGGGGTTAGGAGGTAATGATGGAAGGAGGGTTGTTTACGGGGTCGCAGTCCTGCTGGTCCCCAGGTCTGTTTGGTGGATGCCTCAGAGGTTTGGGTTTGTCTCTGAGATCTGAACGAAGATTGTTTGGATGTAATCGGTTTTGTGTTTGTTGGAGTCTCCGAGGCTTCTGCTTGCTCTAAGTATCGATCGGATCTTACCAGCAAGCAGAAGCTTCTAAGAACACGATTACACCCAGCCAATCTTCCTTCAGATCTCAGAGACAAACCCAAACCTCTGAGGCATCCACCAAACAGACCTGGGGACCAGCAGGACTGCGACCCCGTAAACAACCCTCCTCCATCATTACCTCCTAACTCCCTTCTCTCTTGGAAATGTCGAAAAAACTTATCTTCGCAATATATATGGTATTATAATATTTCATAAAGTATTCAGGATTTCAAAGAAGAATTGTTCAGCCTTTTTTATATAATATATTTTAATTTTTTAACTTTTTTTATGATTTCGCCCTTCAAAGTCATACAATCAAACTGTTTTGTCAGAGGATAAGATGAATGTGTGCTAGACAAGATATCATGAAGAAAGGTCAACCCGCATTTACAAAGATTAAATAAAATATTTTATTTAAAAAAAGCTGCAATTTTTTTTTTAAATGATGTAATCAACAAATAGCTTAAATCAATACTAAAAAAACTTTCATTGAACATCAGATTCAGTTGCGCTTTTTCATGGTAATCTTCTAATCGAAGATTTGATATAAAATTAGAGCTCAACATTTTTCTGTTCCAAGGAGGGTGAAATAATGAAGAAAAATTAGTTTAATAAAGTAAAAAAACAAAAACAATGCCCATTAAATATAAAAATTTAAGGTATTTTCATACATTATATATAAAAGAGATCTTAATTTTATGGTTTAGAATGTATAGAACCTTAATATTTGTCATTTATAAATTCTTCCAAGTTATAGAATGTAAATGAATATTTATGATTAAAAATTTTTTATGCAAAAATTGAAGTGAATTGCAAGAATTGAAAGAAAATATTAAAATATAATCAATCTTATTGGTCACATAAAATGGAGTACTTTTAAAAGATGTGTTATTTTTTCAATTTATTAGCATGTTTGATGGAAAAGGCCAAATATATTAACGGCGTAAAATTAGAAGTGTAGAAAAATTAAAAATTAAAGAATAAATATTCAAAATGCATTAGTATAAGCAAGCAAGAAACCAAAACAATCAATAAAAATATAAAAATATTATTACTTACCCCTCCTCCTCTTATAAGTTTTCTTCTCAACTCTTCGGATGGATTTTTGAAAATATGTTCTTGAGATATGACCTTTTTAATGGGTGGACCACCTGGTTGTAGATACAGATCATATGTGAGATGAAGCTTTCTTGGTTCATCGTGGCCTTTGAAATAGATGTCGATGGGCATGTTAAATCCTGCATAGCCGGATTCCTTGACACTATACGGAGGCTCTTTAATAACTATAAATATAATAAAATATATTAATAAAATACTGTATATAGTCTAAAATATTTTTTTTAGAATGATATTCAAATTCTTCCCTTTTGCTGAATTAAATCATATGAGAAGATACTGTCACAATTGCAGAATCTTTTTTATAAATAAATATATAATATAATTAAGTAATAGGGAGGAAAGTAAAAAGGCTGCCCTTCGCTTATTTTCTTAATCATTCGCATTAAGCTTTAGTCCCACCTTAAGTCAAAATATATATATATATATATATAAGTTACTCTATACTCTATATGTCAGTTACTCTCGGCCTGGGGAGTAGGCAGGTTGAGCCCCGGGAACCAAGAGCTAACACCCCGACTTGGGGAGTGGGCAGATTGAGGCCCCAAAGTCAACCCAAACCAAACACAAACCCGATTACACAGAACCAACCACTGTCCATTCCTCAGAGACAAACCCAGACCTCTGAGGCATCCACCAAACACACCACCAATACACCGACTTGGGGAGTAGGCAGATTGAGGCCCCGTAGTCAACCTAAACCGAACACAATTACACACAACAGACCTTCCTCCAGCTCTCAGAGACCAATCCACGCCTCTGAGTCATCCACCAAATTGACCTGGGGACCAGGAAGACTGCGACCACGTAAACAACCCCCTCCACCATTACCTCCTAACTTCCTTCTCTCTTGAAAATGGCTCCAAAAGGAGAGCCGAAACGTCGAGTAGGTCTCAGCACCCCACGCGACTTAACCCGAGAAAACTTGTCTTCGCATATATAAATATATATATATACAGGGTGTCTCGGAAGTGGCGGGAGTAATTGTTGGGGTCGATAGAGGAAAAAAATTCTGAATCGAAAGTTCCTGAGCCAAAAATTTTTTTGGGCCTTAGAAAATTAGTTATTAATTAAAAACGATAGCCAATCAGGAGCACGCTACAAGAGAATCACAAGTGAGTGGGATATTTCATTAATTACACTAATTAATAAAATATTTCGAATAAAACCAAAGCTCTGTCTAATGTCAGGGGAAATTCACTTTCTTTGTTTGTAATTAATATTTTATTAATTATGTAATTAATGAAATATCCCCACTCACTTGTGATTCTTATCTTTATATATATATAGGGTAAGAGCTCGTGGTGCCATCCAAGTACCCACAAGATGTGGGCCCCTGAGCGAAAAGTAAAAAGTAAAAAACCCAATAAAACCCAAATAACAGTGGGTTTTATTAATTGAAAACCTCAAAAAACCCACTGGGTTTTGCCCACCTGGGGAAATTTTATGCCAACCCTGATATATATATATATATATATATATATATATATATATATATATATATCAGGGTTGGCATAAAATTCCCAGGTGGGCAAAACCCAGTGGGTTTGAGGTTTTCAATTAATAAAACCCACTGTTATTTGGGTTTTATTGGGTTTTTACTTTACTTTTCGCTCGGGGCCCACATCTTGTGGGTACTTGGATGACCACGAGCTCTTACCCTATATATATATAAAGATAAGAATCACAAGTGAGTGGGGATATTTCATTAATACATATATATATATATATATATATATATATATTTATAATGTTTCAACTAGTGTCCAAGGTAATCAGTTTAAATCCAAAAGTCAAAACTTATAAGCAAACGAGAAAATATAAGATAAACGAAATAAAGTTAGCTAAATTTGATTCATCTATCAGAACAAAATTAACAATTTTGATTAATGAGATAGTAAATAATATTTAAGTAGAAGAAATGTATCACCTTGACATCAAATATTTGTAAAAATCAAAACATTTTGGTTACTAAGGAGTCAGATGATTGGAACAATAGCAATAGTGACTATTGTTGCCTTTGTTACTATCATCACAAAAAATATTTAATTTTCCAACAATTTCGTAATAGAGAGATGATAAATACTTAACTCTTCAATTTTACTTTAGTTAAATATATTTCGAGATCTATATATTTGAAGAAGAGAGTAGTATTCAATATATATATATATATATATATATATATATATATATACGAAGACAAGTTTTCTCGGGTTAAGTCGCGTGGGGTGCTGAGATTTACTCGACGTTTCGGCTCTCCTTTTGGAGCCATTTTCAAGAGAGAAGGAAGTTAGGAGGTAATGGTGGAGGGGGGTTGTGTCCCCCCGGCACCCCCTAGTTACGCCCATTACCCCCTAAAATATTTACCATATATATAATATAGGTACATATACATATATATTACAGTTTCAGGAGGAATGGTAAATATTTTAGGGGGTAATGGGCGTAACTAGGGGGTGCCGGGGGGCGCCCCTCCCCCCTCCCAGCGAGGATGGCTGGCCCCATGGCCCCCCAGCAGCCAAATTCTCTAGTTACGCCTATGGTGATAGTATAAACGAATTGCAATACAAATTTCATATAACATGTGTCAAATTTTTAATGAGTCCAGAGATACAGTTATTAGTATTACACCGTTTGCTATGTGAATTTAACGATTGTCAAGAGTAGTGTTTTGTTGTTGACATTGAATGTTTTCAACTGACATCGTGATTTGTTGGCCAATTGTACTGTACTGTATCGGTTAAACATGCCGCACGAACTTGCACATACCATATCGGTATAGTCAGCATGTGTAAAAAAGTGCGGCATGTTTAAACGATACAGTACAATACAATTGGCCAACAAATCACAATCTCATTTGAAGACATTCAATATCAACAACAAAACAACTGTTACAATCATTAAATTCTCATAGCAAACGGTGTAATACTAATAACTGTATCTCTGGACTCATTAAAAATTTGACACATGTTATATGAAATTTGTATTGCAATTCGTTTATACTATCAAAAAAGAGACGTTACCACAGACTAGCTTAAAGGACTCAAGACAAAGGTAACCATCAAGGAAAGGAAAGAGTCAGACGAAACACTAAGACAAGACAAGTAGTAGAAAAATTTACAAAGAAATGGATCCAAAAAAAATTTATGAAAACTTTGAAATAAATGAGAATTAATGATGAACGATAAACTCAATAAAGTATGGAAAAATACTATTTCCTTCTGTGTTTATTATGTTGTGAGCTAGACCTATAAGAAAACAATCGGCTAAAACTGAGAGAGGAATCTAATATATAATATAATAAACAATAATTTTGAAAAAAATTTAAACAAAATACATTATTAAAACTTGCCATTACTCTACAATAAAAAGGTCGACAAGAGAGATGTGTGATTAACTTTTTTAAATAAGATGTTTAAAGTTTCAAATTATAAACTGGTGAAAAAGAAAAACATAAAACATCCTATCATTAATCTATATAAGTTTAAAGAAAAGTAGTTTAAATGTATAATTATAAAATTATAAAAAATGATCTTACCTCTCTTTGGTTTTGAAAATGTTTCATGGAGATGAAAAACTACTTTATCCACGAAATGGCTGATATTTGTATTATCTGTCCCTTTAACAAATACTTCCCAATCATGGGTAAAACCCTCAGAAGTACTTTTATTTCGAATAGATGCGTGATGGCCAATATCAAACGATACTTTAACACACTAAAACAACAAAAAATCAAGTGATTAGTTTGGAAAAAAATCATCATAAGAAACATTGAATTTCTTTGAATATACATATATATATATATATATTTGTACGTATACAAACCGAATATGCCATAGCCTGTTTATATCCATAAACTTGATATGAACATGATTAATTTAATTTTGATAAAAGACATAATATAGATGATTTAATAATGGAATTATATCCTATATTATGTTTAATATTTAATCATCTTTTTTAATAAATATATGAAAAATTACACATATAATACTTATAATATATAATTTACATTAAAATTGAGTATAGTTTCAAGAGTTGTGTACTATTTGAAGAGATTAAAAATCTTAAATGTTGAATAACATCGAAAAACTAATGATCTGAATGAAGTCAGCTACAGTCGCTCTTCCTAATTTGCATGTTTGGCCAACATTTGAAATTGCACTTTTTTTAATTATGATGAAGATAATAATTTTATTTAAACATATATTGAAATTATAATTAAAATATACTTTGTTTACATCTATATTTTTGTTTAAATATATTTACTTTTAATTTTTTTTTCTAGAAGCTTGGAAGCAGAGTTGGGTTTTATACATGATTTTGCCGTTTTATCGGAGTTGGGTTTTATACATGATTTTCCAGTTTTATACAAAAATCGCGGATAAAACTGTTTAAAACGTATAAAAAGTATAATATGTATAAAACTGGGATGCGTATGCGCAAACCCAACGAGAAAAGAAATTCAAAAAAAAAAATCATTTATGACTAGAATGAGTCCTATTTTTTATTATTTATATATAAAAACAAATTTTCAAAAATGCCATTTGGCAAATGATTGACCTTTATAATCTTAGCTAAATAGCAGGGAACAGGGCCGTAACGAGGGCGTGGCAAAACAGGCGCCCGCCACGGGCTCAACTGGGCTGGGGGCGCAAAACAAAGGGGTCCGACCTAGTTGTGAGCTGCACGAGGTTTTTATTATTTTGGGAATTAAATTTTATTTTGAATATAAAATTTTAAAAATTAATACGCCAGCCCCCCCCCCTCTGCCCCTCACATGAGGTATGAAAAACAGTTAAGAATAAAAAAAAAAAGTGCAGGAGGTGGATTTGAACTCACGACGTTTGGTTACTTGAGAATGGAAAAAAAATATAGAAATATTAAGGACGAATTAACCAACTGAGCTATCGTTTATCTAATCTTTATAAAGAAATATAAGCCATATAAGAAACAGTAAATAAAAGACTTATTAAAAAAATTTTAATTTTGTACATATGATATATCATTTTTTTACTAGGTTTAATGCAGATTAATAATTTATTATTAAAATTTTAATTGCATGCATAGTTTTCAAATTATTCAATGGGCAAACGTCACATTGTGAATGCCTTAATATAATTAAACCAAAAACTCTATATAACATTTGACACATGTTATTAATTCTTAAATTTCCCCTGATTCCAAATAACTAAACCCCTTTTAATTATATGATCTAATTTTAGAGTTATTGACGATCAAACATAAGCCAAACTCGGGCCTAAAGGCCTGACCACCAAATTCTATATTATCGAAAAAGCTTATTTAGCATTGTCTGATTAAAACCAAATTTTTACCAGAGATTTATAATTAAAAAATGAGTTTTTTTCTAAAGTTTCATTGAGATTGGTAAAGAAATAAATAAAATATTGACTATTTTGTAAATTGAGTTTTAGAATTCGGGATTCCGAATTGGTAAAGAGAGCGCTCTGTGAACCGGGTCTAGGCTTGAATCTGAGATCCCAATTCTAAAACTCAATTTACAAAATCGTCAATATTTTATTTATTTCTTTACCAATCTCAATGAAACTTTAGAAAAAAACTCATTTTTTAATTATAAATCTCTGGTAAAAATTTGGTTTTAATCAGACAATGCTAAATAAGTTTTTTCATATATATGGAATTGGGTGTTGATGTCATTAAGGTCGAAAATAAGCTTAACTTTGATCGTCAATAACTCAAAAATTAGATCATATAATTAAAAGGGCTTTAGTTCTCTGGAATCAGGGGAAATTCAAGAATTAATGACATGTATCATATGTTAGATAAAGTTTTTGGTTTAATTACATTAAGGCATAAACAATCTGACGTTTGCCCATTGAATTATTTGAAAACTAGGCATGCTATTGATATTTTTATTATAAATTATTAATCCGCATAAAAATTAATGAAAAATGATATATCATATGTGGAATATTAAAATTTTTTTAATACTTCTTTTATTTCATGTTTCTTATATGGCTTTATTTTAACTTAAAAAAAATAACTAAAGCGTGGCTCAAGTGGTTAATGAGTCCGCAAACAAACTATATTTTTTTCCATTCCCACGTAAACAAACTTCGCGAGTTCAAATCCACCACCTGCACTTTTTTTTTTAATCATATTATCCATTTTCATTTTATTTTTAATTCTAACTTATAATTTCATTTATCTGTCATTATAACGAGAGAAAGGATTTGTGGAATATAAATTTTGGTAACCCTATGTTTAGGGAATTTTGACAAATTTTTAAATAACTTTTTTTATTTATGTTGGCATGAAGCAATTACGCTGGCTGGAGTTGGAGAAAGAATCTGGAGGAGCAAATGAGCAGGATATTATCACAGATTAATGATATATCATTAATGAGGAACTTGGCCAAAAAAAGGTTAGGAAACACTGGATTATGGGGGGGGGGGGCGCAAGTTAGACGCTTGCCACAGGCGCTTCATACCCTTGTTACGGCACTGCCAGGGAATTTCAATTGTTACAAATAAACCACAGTTAAACCGAAAATCAAATTCTTTTACTAATGATAACAACTGTGAAAGCCTAAACTTCAAAATTCTAAAATTTACCTTTTTAAATAATATTTTTTATAAAGTTTTTTCTATAAAAATGTAAATATACGGTATAATGATTGGGTCCAAAAAGATTAAAACGCAGGAAATTGTTATTATCTTAGGAATAAATGAGTAAGACTGAACGCAAGCCGGTCGAGCAAAAGCGTTTTCGATCAAAATGTTTTGCCCAAGAGGAAAACATTTTGTTCCATGCCAACGCACATTGATGGAGCAAAAACGATTTCGGACAAAGCATTTTGTTCGATGATGTGATAATAATGGAGGAATGGAGATTTGGCTGATATCTCCATTCCTCCATTATTATTACAGTTTTATATATATATATATATATATATATATATATATATATATATATATATATATAATTTATTTTTGCTTATATATTTATTCAACTACAAGTTATTTATTTTTAATTGATTTTGATAAATTCATTTTCTTACCTTTCACATTAGAAAAATCTTCTTTTATTTAATCATCTCCTCTCACATTTACAGTCGATATCCTTTATTTTAAACATGAAAATTTATTTTCTTTAATAAAAAAAAAAAAAAAAAAAAAAAAAAAAATTAATGTGAGTTCTACAAATGTTGAATGGAGAAAAGATCCCAAAATGAAGTAAAAACTATTTGGAAATTTATGTTTTGGATTTAATATCAAATAAGAGAGAATGTGGGAATAAGGGACTGGAATTAAAAATATAAATATATTTAATTAAATGTTAAATAATACAAGATACAATATATTAACTGTGTCATAAAAAAAAACACACACACACACACACATTGAGATCTCAAATCAATATTTTGGAGTTTAGACTTTCACAGTTGTTATCAATAATAAAATAATTTGATTTTCGGTTTAACTGTTGTTTACTTTTAAGAGTTATAACGTTTCGGCTACTCATTCTGTGGCCTTCTTCAGGTGCAATTCAGCTTAGATTACAAAGGTTGTCACATCTGTGACATCACAATCATTTTTGGAAAATTTCGATTTCTCAATGGGATCAAAGTAAATTTAAAGATTTTCAGAATTTAATTTATTTTTAGGGCAACTGATAGATAGTTTAAAATTTTTTTAAAAACATTTTCCAAGGATATATATCTAAATAATTGCAGGATGGTCTGGCCTGTTTGTCACCCTCTGTTTGACGGACTTCCCTTTAAATGAAATTTTTTTGCACCTTTTTAGAGGACATTATAATGTCCTGCCCATATATGGGCATCCCAGGAAATCCCCAAATTGGGAGGCTAAAAATATTTTTGAAAAATCGAGGATTTTCATATTGGAAAGCATTGGGTCTAGAGCTTTTTGTCCCAAGTATGCTAAATATTCAAAAAAATATTTACTATGTCTGTGTATATATATATATATAAATGAAATGGGAAAAACGTATGTATGTATGTTCTAGAGAAATCCACAGTTTTCACTGAATCTATTTGAAATTAAGTACACAAGTACATGGACCAGGGAGTAACGTAGTAATAATTTGAATCTCTTAAATATTTTGGAAAATTAATTATAAATAAATTTCTTCAATATGGGAACACAAAATCGACAAGTTGGCTTGGAAATTAGAGAGGCAGGTAGTTGCTCCTTTTATAGACGTTATTTAAAATTTTCAGTGTTTCCAACCTTGGATTGAGTTGAACTGCAGATTTTTTAAAATTTTCGAATACGTGAGAGCTCTGTCCCCTATGCTAAATCGGCATCTCTCCAAGTTTTTTACTGCTGCTACGGCAGACATTGTTAGTAAATAAAACATATGTCTTTCCGAGGTTCATCTGCCTCCCTCTGGCCTCTGGCTCCGGACCCCGCATCTTCGCTCTCTTCATCTGTTTGTTAAAAGACCTACGGAAACGCTTTGCTACTAGCAAACAGCACTAGGATGCTGCCTTATTTATATATACGTATATATGTATATATATTAGGGTGGTCCAAGTTTATAGATGGCTAAAAATAAAAATCTGAAATCTGAAAACACGTGCCCCTCATTTTGTTCCTTTATTTAAGTAAAATTTAACTGCGAAATTTTAGACCGATTGGACAACGTTTACCTGGCCCGCCAGAATGTCAAAGTTCATCGGAGTCATCAGTAATTTTATTTATTTATTATTATTTTGTAGGTAAATTTTACTTAAATAGAGGAACAAAATGAGGGGTACGAGTTTTCAGATTTCAGACATCACATTTTTTGGACCAACCTAATATATATATACTGTATATATATATATATATATAGGATATAATTAGGCTTATATTACTAAAATCCAGTAATAAGTATTTTATGTTTTTATTTCATTTTGTAAAAAAAAGAAATAGAAATGATATATTTTTTTACAAATACATTTTATCCTTTTTTTAGCTCGCTTTTATTCTATTTAGAAAAAACAAATGAAAACTATTATTCTTTCAAAAATCAAATGTTATAATCCATCTACCTGGTATAATTTCTTATAACTAAGCAATTTTTTTTTTTTTATCTATATATATATATAATTTTAATACGATATATATGTATAAGTTTATTAAATAAAAAAAAGGTTATCTTTTAAAATATTTATTAATTTGTTTAAAAAATAATGCTGAACCTCTAAACTGGGTGCAATTTTTTTTTTTTTTTTAATTTTATTTATTTTTTTTTATTAAATAAACAAAAAGCAAAAGCGGACTAGACTTATAAACAAATTTAATATTAATAAAAAAATAAAAGTAATCACTTTACTCAGTCAACTCGACAAGATTCTTTTCGAGTGAATTAGATCAGTTCTTTTTTGGAAAAGGCTTTTTTAATTTCCATTGCATTCGGTAAAAAAAGTGATTTCTCTGACTCAAGATGCAATGATAATTGCTATATATTAATAAAACAAATTTTTACATGGAGTATTTATCTCCTCTAGCTTCATCACGTTTATATGCATCTCTTATTATTTAGAACGTGATAGCAGATAAGAGAATTATTTCTCAATGAATTGCATAATATATTTCCGTGAATGGGAATGATACAGGAATATATTCTAGAAATAGTAAATAAAAGATTTCCTTTGATAATTTAAATAAATGTATTATATGCATTAAAAATAATTTATTATTTTATTCTTCTTTATAAAAATATTTCTTATTACATTTATTTAGATTAAACTTGATAATATATGAATTTATAAACATTTGGTCGAGAATATTAAGAATGTTTATAGACTATTATTATTTATAATATCAAGTTCAATAGAATAAAGTAATATTTTCATATAATTTTATAAAGTATTAATTTATTTAAATTATCATAATAACTTATAAATTAAAAAAGAAAGTTTTTTTGACTTGCTTTTATTTTTGGTATTTTAATTTTTTTGAGTTAGGGATAATCCTAACTTTTATTTTTTTGATGGAGATTTTCAAAACAGAGTTTTACAATTAGCAAAGCAATCATACAAGCCGAATTATTAGCATTTTGATATTTTTAAATAAATATTAAGCTTAATAAATAATTGTCTTTTATTATAAATTTCTTTAATGAAAAAAAAAAAAAATTTTATTGATAATTTTTAAATAAATTTCAGAGGGGAAAAGCTGGATTTGTTTTTCAGATGAGATGATGGACTATAAGGCCAGCAGTGCCGTAACGGGGGTATGAAGCGCCTGTGGCAAGTGTCTAACTTCCCCCCCCCCCGTAATTCAATGTTTCCCAAACTTTTTTATGCCAAGGCTCAACTTTTTTAGAGTTAGGGTGCTGCCTATGTAATGTAGATATAATTTTTGTAAAATATATAAAGTGAAATGTGAGGAGCTACGGGAAAGGGAAGGGGGGGAATTGCCTTCTATAATTATAACGTCCCCCCCTCCCGCATAGCGCCTCACTGATTAAATGAGGTAAATAAAATCCACGTGCAACTCCCAACTTGGTCTGTCTCCTTAGTTTTGAGCCCCCACCCCAGTTACGCCCGTGGCGGGCGCCTGTTTCGCTACGCCCTCGTTACGGTCCTGTAGGCCAGATCATTTAGACCATGCTTACAGTCTCTTGATAGCAAATATTTGAACTGTGGCGCTGGGTTTGATAATCGGTGGCTTTAACTCACAGTCACAGGGGGGTTGTTGAACTATTCTTATTTAACAAGACCTTGAGTATGTTTTTTGTTAGTGAGGCCAAGCGCCCCATGACCCTCTGGAATCGAACCCAGGATCTCCAGCCTTTCCGGGGCATCGGTGTGCGCTTGGCCTCACCAACAAAAAACATACTCAAGGTCTTGTTAAATATATCAATGACTCAGTTAAAGTCCGAATCGAGGTATATTGAATACTAATATCTTATTCACATATATAGATCTTGAAAAATAATTTATCTATTGTCTTATTAGCTAATTTATTTGTAGTAAAAACCAGTCGAAAGCAAAGCACAGTTTTTGCAAAAAAACGCCCAAACAATATCGATTATGTTTCTTTTTAATTCTTTAGATTCATTTAATGAATCCGAACCACCTGATGCACTATAATGACTTAGTTCAGTAGGTCTAAATAAAAAAAATGGGCCAAAACTATATTTTTACCCTATTAGAAATATATACAATGGATCATTCATATTCATATGTTCTTCAACACCAAGCTAAAGGAAAAAAAAATTATCTAATTTTATATAGTATAATCAGCGGTAGGGCTTAATTTTAACGGGAGCGGCCCCAACTGGCGTTCCAGTTCTTTTCATTTTCAGATAGTTCTCGACTAAACATACATTTTATTTATCAATATTTAACATGATTGCATTTAATTCCCCAATTTCAGTGTTGCTTTTTCTTGTGGAGCTGAGTACCCTACTGAGATGCTCGATCCAATTATAAATTGTTTAGTTGCATAGTTCAAGATTACATTGTCTGTGCATATCGGCAGGGGGGGGGGGGGGACTATATCCCCGGGGCTCGGGCCCTTTGAGCCCCAAACTTAAAATACTAATTAAAAATAATTTTCATGGTTAAAATTTCCATTAAAAAAAAAATTTTCATGAAGTTTTTTCCTTAGGGAACTTTTTTAAGGGGCTGGGCTCTTTAAGCTCAAATCTTAAAATTATAATTAAAAAAATCATTTTCTTGATCTACTATGTGTCAGGACAGATTATCAAGTCTGGGTGTTCTAACTGTTGAAAGAGAATTAATTAGGAACCCTGACTTGAAATCTATAATTGACAATTTTGCATCACTCAAGACAAACAAGGCGAGGAGAGAAATTTTATAAAAACTGTTTAGGTATTATTATTATTTCTGTTTAGGGAATTTTAATGTTTAAATAACTTTTTTTTATTATGTATAACTGTGTAAAAAATTGTTGGCTATAATAACCTTTTGCATTATAATAAAAAACTTATAGGGAGGGGGGGGGGGGGGGCATTTTTATGTAGTCCCGGGGCCCGTCAGTCTAACTGCGGCCCTGCACATCGGTTAACATATCAACATAGCCTATGTAACAATTTACAATAATAATAAAAATGCACTGATGAACTGATCCAGTTGAAATATTTGCAATAAACAAGAGGTAAACGTGGACTAAATGAACACCAAGTTTTGATCTCCTTCATTTCTTTAATAAAATTTATTTAAGAGATGATAGTATTTTTAAATACATCAATTTGCCTTTTAAATTGATGATTAAGTTATGAAATTTTTTAATGCAGGTCACTATAGTCATTTGATTATAATAAAATACGAGAATAATTTCTTAAAAACTCAAAGATTTTTTTGAAATAATATTCATGAAATGATCTAGTCTAACTTAAATATGTTTAAAATAAGCTTTAAATGTCCGTGTATGTTTCCATAAAAATAATTTCTTATAATAATAATAATTTAAAAATTAATTTAGTCCAAATTTATAAATATTAAGAATTTTGTAGTCATAAATTTTATTTCGTTAAATGCCTTTTTTTGAAATAATTTAAAAAAATAAACTTATAATTGTTTTTTTTTTTTTTTAATGTTGAGTTTTTTTCACAATTCCCTCAATTAAAAAAAATATATCTAAGAAAATTCTGTAAAATCAATAAAAAATGCGTGAGAGTCTTCCAATTTTTGTCATTGAAAAAGGATTTACACAAGTGTTATTAAAATTAGCCTTCTCTTTTAGGCAAATCAATTTTATACAGGCATTAATTTTAAAATTTATATTAATAAACCACAATTAATGGCAAAAATGTTATTTATTTCCAATAAAAAAAATTGGAAGAGTATAAATCAATTAATTAAATTGGATTCATTCATATAAATTGAATAAAAATTTCCAAAACCATTTTAAAATATGAAATGTTTACTAATGTGATAAAAAATTTTAATCAAATTTATGAGAAATATCTTAAAAGTGAAATGAAAATTAGATGGGGAAATAAAAATAACAGTCAATATGCAGTTTTTTCAGATCTTTTTTGGGATTATTATAGTATATATATATATATTAATTTAAATCTAAAATATTTATTCTTTTTTTAAAGATATAGTATAGATACATATTTTTTTTTATTTCATTTGTTATCAAATGAAAAATATTTTTATTAAATTAAATCGCTTTTGGATGACTTTTATTATCTTTCGTAATTCAAAACCCTGCGATATTTTTTTTCAACCTAAATTTGGTGGAAATAAAAATAAATATATTTATATATATACATGAACATTAATTTTACCATTTTTTTTAATTTAGTTGTCATCACAAATCCCTTTTTGCTATAAATTAGAAATAAAGCTATTAGGCAATTCTAGAGAAAAATAAAAATTGATATTTTGATTTAACAATTTTGTGGGTATGTTTTTTTGTTGGTGGGCCAAACGTCCCCCGGGAATCGAATCCAGGGTCACGTTTGGCCGACCAACAAATAAACATATTCACAAAATTGTTAAATATACCTATGACTTGTCAAGTCCGAATCGAGGTATTCATTGAATATTAATATCTTATTCAAATAAATAAATCTCGAAAATTATTTAATTGGTAGATTAAGTTCGATATTTTTTTCAACCAAATACTCAAAATGAGAAATTTAAAATATTTTAAAACATAAAGGCATAATTTGCTCTATAGAAGAGTAGAGAAAAGCTTTAATAAAAAATAATTGGTATATTATTGTATCTTCATAAAAAGTAAATCCATCAAATTAGATAGTTAGTATTCATAATAATATGATCCAATTAGCCAGATGGTATATTTATACTTTATTTTTGTTTCTAGCTATATTTAAATAAATAATAATTTTCTTTTAATTTCGAAAATAAAAACTTTATTATAATTGCAATAATTGGACATTTAAATATATATTTTTAATATATTCTCTAGAGGTGTGGCATTAAAATCTCTTTTAAAATAATGAGAAATTTTTAGATTTTATATTTCTTTATTTTAAATGTTTATATCTTTTATTAAAGCCTATATATAAATGAATGCAAACGTAACTAAAAACAAAAAACAATCTTCAATTTAAATGGAAGCCCATTTCACGGGTTGCCGCGATTAATCTTTCTCTTAAAATTTCTTCAGTAGAGTAATCTGGCAGTTTAAGGTAATGCACGCATGTGTTTACAGAGGGATATGACCCTTCGCCAGCGTCCACCTTCCTTACGATGGTTAGTCGAGGATAAAGGTTGGCCAAACCTCCGGGAGGCAGAGAAGAGCATCCTGTTGTGAATTGAAGAAAAGCTTTGCGTTCTTCAGGAGACATGGCCACCATCACATTGACAAATCTCTGAAAGCCAGGGCTGAAAATATAAAAAAAATCATGTCGTTCAAAGTAATGAATTTGTTATTCACCCAGCAGCAATTTCTAAGAGGCGATCGAAGAAAATGCAACAAAAATTCTTTTCTTAAAATTATTTAATAACTGACTTTTTTTTCTTTGATTAAAGTCTTTTTCGGAGCTGTTTGTTTTCATATATTGTATTATTTTTTACTGTATTCTAAATAGAACTTGAGAGTTCCATAAAAAATTTTTTAATATGAGAGTTGCCCCCAGGATAGTAAAATTTTTTGTTATACGAAGGATTTTTTTTTATCGAACTATCGAACGAAAGATTTATTTTGAATGCAGTTAAAAATAATGTAAATAATAAATAGCTTGCTTTAATCAAAGCCCAAAGTCAGCGGTTATTGAATATTTTGAACTACCATAAAAACAGTAATATTTGGTTCATATTCAGACAACTATGGCCTATTATTTTATTATTAAATACACTATTATTTTTAAAAAAACCTAAAGCAATGCTATAAGGTCGATAGTTTTCAATGTTCTTTATATATATGGAAGGTGACCAAGGCAAAATTGCTTTCAGGTTTCTGTGGCTCAGTTCGTCAGCCGCCGAGTCAGAGGACTTCAAATTCTCGATGAGCGCCTCAACCGAAGTTGGACGTATAAATATAGGTGAATACGTGCATTTGTAATAATTTCAAGATGACTTTGAACTTTCTCCATCATAGTATTTATAAATAAAATCATTAATATTCATTTCTCCTGCACTATGTATTGTTTATAATATTTCAGACAGTTTTGCTTTTGTTAGTTGAGTTAATTATTATTAAGTTATTAAAATAAGTCTTTAGAGTATCTCTGATAAATGATTAAATTTTAATTTTATCAGTATAATCATATTTAATTAGAGTTTTAAAAAAATTAAACTTTCATGCAAAAATTCTATTATAATTAATAAATTAATTTTAAATTATCTCACCTTTCTTTGGAATAGCCTAATTTAGGATCTGTATAATTTAATAAATCCTCTCTTGTCCATTGAGGATTTTGATCTCCACAAAGCATTAAGCGAACTTCTTCTGGAGTGAATGCTCGAAGTTTGTCCATAGGAAATACCTAAAATTTAATATAAATATTAAATTTTTGTTAAATGCATATTTTTCTAGACATGTACATTCGAAAGAGAAATAATAATTTTCACAAACTTGAAGGGACCGGATTAGTGATCGTATCATTAACAACAAACTCGGGATTTGATTCATATTTGAATGAATTTTGTACACAAAATAGAACAAAAAATAATAATCATTGTCAACTTGCTGTTCAGAAAACAAAATATGCCTCTTTATTTGTTTATACAGAATAATTTGTTGAAAAATGATTCAGGGAGTCCAGAAAAAATTTTTGAAGTTTTTATTTTGGAAAGAAATTGGAATATCGGGAACTATGGTGAGATATACTGAATTGCTGGATATGTTTACTGTCAAGAGCCTTGCCGAGAGGAGAAGGGACGACTCCATTAATAACTTAAATAATTTATTGGGGAACTGTTGGGACTCCCCTGAATTGCTGGCCAAGATAGGCTTTAGGGTCCCAGCATTTTCCCTAAGATCTGGGTCCCTCTTCCATATCGGTAGGGCTCGAACTAGAATGATGGAGAGGTCTCCTATATTTAAAATGATTGTAGAATATACGAGAAGGGAGGCCTCTTCATAAATAAAATTAATTTATGTAACTTTGCAACAGCATTCATGATGTAATATTTTTTTTTTTAATTTTTTATTTTTATTTTTTTTTTTCTTTGTCTTTGTTATTTATATGTTTCCCTTCGCCCTATAATTGGAAGAAATTCTGTTGTGCGATTGTATAATTATCAATATAAATAAATAAATAAATAAAATTGAAAATTCAAAAGCAACAATTGTCCAAAAACATTCTTGTTTAGAGAGAGAAAGTATTGCGATCATGTCAAAAATTCGATGTCGAGATTTTGATGGATATACATGTTTTGAGGTCCCCTGAGTCCAAAAAAGTGGGTCCCGCAAATTGGTCTGTGTGTGTGTGTGTTGCTGTGTGTCTCTGTGTGTGTGTAACGATTTTCAGCATGAAGGAATTGAGCTACCGGATTAAAATTTTATATTTAACTTAGGTACCTTCCCAGAATCTCAAAATAAGCTTTAGAACAAAATCGGCCAAAAAGTACTAGTACTTTACTGATGTACTTTTTCAGTTTTTTTTGATTTTCTCAAAATTCCCTCCAAGGTTTTTTTTAAATTCATAAATCAACTATTTTTTAGATGCTCTTTAAAATGTATATTCTCATTTTGCCGTTGAAATCTTCTGAAGACCACTTTACTCTTGTTCTTCATAGGAAAGATAGAAACGGTTGCCATGGTAACCGAATTTAAATCTTTTTCTTTTTATTAGATTAAAAATCAATTATTATTTAAATTCCCATTTATTTTTATTTTATTTCTGTCTTTAATTGTTTCCGAGAAAACATACTCTCTCTCTCTCTCTCTCACAAAATTATCTTCTCTCTTTCTACGCGTTTTAAACTTTCCACCTTATCTTCGCATTTGGCCAATGTTAATTTCCTATAGGGATTTGTATGTTAATTTCGATTCAAAAGGGGGTCAGGGGGTCCACTTTTGGAACTTTTTACGAATTTAAAATTTTTTTTTCCAATTCTTATGAAATTTTGTATTTATTTACGATTCTATATTGTGTATAAAATGTCCAAATATGAGATTAAAATTTTGAAAAATAACCATAGTTTATTTCAAGCAGTCAACATTTAAAATGCAAGTTTGAAACTAAGGTGCTATGGGAAACTAAATATATCTCGACACAAAAAATCTGGTGTGACCAGCACGGTGCACAACTTTCTCTTACCGAAGGGTAAGAGAAAGTTGTGTGCTGTGCGCCAGTCACACCAGATTTTTTTTTCATTTTAATAATAAGGAACACATTTTTAAAATAAAATAATTACTTACCTTAGTAAATCCTTTGTAGAATGCTTCTAGTTGACGGTTTATACCTTTATATAAACAGAATTTGATTGTAAGTTCAGTATATTCTTCAACGTTATCTAAGGTTACGTCAATTAGAGATCCTCCAGGAATAAGTTCATAAGCAGAGAATCCGTAAGCTTTAGAAGATGGAAGGTAGTTAAAAGTTAAACTGAGATCTTCTAAACGGAATCCACCAGGGAGAGTCAGATTGTTAATCTTAAAAAAAAAAAAAAAAAAAAAAAAAAAAACGTTTTATGAGAATAGAGACATTCAATTAAATTAAAATTTAATTTAAAGAAAGAAGAGACGATACAATTTCTGCCCGCCTGTCTTCTGTTAATCCAGCGTCTTTCACTATTTGTCTTTTTCGAATGGCTAATTGACATAAATCTTTTAAAAATTTCCCTCGTACGGGATCAACTTCAATGAGGTCATTCAAGCCCACGATATTCGAAAACCTTTAACCAAAAATAAAAATTGTAAAGTTAAAGAATTAAATAAAAATAAAAAAATCAAATGTTTTTTACCATGATGTAGAATGATGAGATGAAATTGAAGTTTCTAATTGATCATTTATATCAGAGTTTTCATTTACAAAAAATGACATATTATCTTCTGATGATAGATTCGATTTATCTTGCGTTGTATTTCTAGAAATTTTAGATTTAATAATTATTTTAATTCTTTATTTTTTTTTAATTTATCAGAAGCAGGAAGTTAACTAATTTTTATTAAAGTTTATTTCAGATTCGAAGTCGTTTTGCCAAAGAGCTCAGTAAAGGAATAGGTAAAAAATAATTAGTTAATTTTGTGCTAGCTTATGAAAAGTTAAATAAGAATTAACTTACGACAAATGAACGTTATTTCTAATTTCTCCGAAACAGAGTAATTTTAGGAAAGGCCGTGAAAGGGGCATATCCACTAGTCGATTATCTTGCAATACTTTGGCAAGAAAAACCCCCAGGAACCAAAAATATTTAGCTGTTGTTTCACAGGTTGGAGAATCTTGAGGGAGAGGCGCTGGGAAAAGGCCACATGGACGACGCACGTAAAATCCTAAAAAAAAAAAAAATGACCAATTTAGAAATGACCTTGGTTTAGTTTTTTTTAAATAAATCGTTTACCCGGAGGCCTCGCTAAAGGATCGCTAACATTAATAGGATATTGATCTTGATCGAAATGATCTTCATCATCATCGCACAGCCACATTGCAAGATCTTTGCGTTGCAGTTCAGAAGCAACTAAAGAATAAAATTCTAAAGTGGGACCTAAACCCGTTCCTTGTTCACGATCAAATTGTACCTAAAATAAAAATAATTTTAAGGGTCAGTCTGCTATTTTTGAATTTTATTATAAATATGAATTAAAAAAATATTTTTTACTTCTAAGATGCTTTTGCGGTCGGCATGTAATGCCATAACTTGGAACGCCCAATCAAGAAGGCTTTCTCGAGGAACTTCTACCCTTTCATGTTTTAATCTTCCAACCCTAAATTCATGTGTTTCTTCCCTTCGTGGTGAAAGACCAGGAGCTCTTTGTCTTTCAATGGTAGCATCTCGTTGGGTTTGAAGCCAGACAATTGACCTAAAATAATTAGAAAAATGTATGGATGAATTTATATATACACGTGCAAGGCGTCCACCGAAGGACTCACTGGGTTTAATATTAAATAAATAACTCGTAAACAAAGATCGATAGAAGAAAGCAACAAAAGGTATTTGTGATCACGGTAGCTATAGCAACAATACAGAGCTCGTTTGAAGCCGACATCTCCGCTGACGAAACGTCAATTAACTCATGGAATAAGACGTTCCAAAATGTCTAAGGCAACAGAGTGTTTGAAACATTTGTAATTAATTTCAAAACTGTACATTTTTCAAAATAAACAAACCTTTTGTTTCATTCTTCTATCGATGCTTGTTTTTTAAAGTTATTTAATTTTAATATCAGTAAGTCCATCCTGTGTAAAAATTAGGAAAAAAAAAAAAAAAAAAACTAAATACCGTGAAGCTCCAAAGGCAGTACAGTTAAAATACAATTGACGAGTATCGAATGGAAACAAAAAGCTGCAAGATCTAATTAGTTCTTCACACCATGCTGGTAGAGCTCCTGCAGATAGAACTAAAGTATCTTGTATTTGTTGAAGGAGTTTGTTCGTAAGTTTTTTACTTATAAATTCATCTGAAGAAATTAAATTGGACTCTTCATTTTCATCTCTTGTAGATCCTAAATATAAATTTAAAAAAGCTTATTAACTTCAAATTATTTATTTCCCTTTATATTAGATTTATTCAAAGTTGATAAATAAAAAAAAAAAATAAATAAAAAAATTACCCGAGGAACGACAACTTGAGATTACAAATAGATGTCTAAGCAGTTGGAGTACATGTTCTATTGTACAAGGTGAGACTTGGCCTGCAGTATATTGAGGAATACTCTGAGTGACAAGCATCGAACGAAGAGAAGAAGCTGTGGAATTCGAATCTTGCTTCGAGATTCCAGTGAGGCTTCCACAATTGGTTATTTCACTATAATCATTCTCCTTCATTTCTCTGTAAATAATTCTAGAAAAAAAAAAAAAAACTATTTGAAAGAGATGCACCCTTATTTCTACGGATAAGATCGAATATATAATTATTTGAAAAATAATCTATTGGTAGGATATATAATTTATTACTCTATTAATTCTTACGTATAGGTGGGTTCCCAAATACGACGAAGTTTTTTCTTGCCGAGTTCCAAGTTCAGCCATTTGAACTAACTGTTGTACAGCTTTAAAAATTGTAGAATTCGAATCGGATAGCTCTACTTCTACATCTGGGATCTAAAAAAAAAAACTCAATTTCTTTATAAGTTGATTATGCAACTTCTTTCGTCTATGACTGATGATCGGTTGAAAAATCAATAAAAACACAGTTTTTATTTTTAAGTTATATTATTGATGGTCAACTGCCTTGTACAACGATCAGTTTCGAAATAAAATCATCTTCAGGACCTATCATAAAACATTCAAATATTATTTTTGTTCGTCTCTTCTTTATAACTTAAGATTAACAATTTATGTCAATTATTATCAAATTAAATATAGAATAACAACCCATTATATGACTCCGTGTGTATTTAACAATTTAATTGATTCAAATGTTATTGAGGTATGTAAAATTGTAATTAGTAAGACGTGATATAATTTTAATGAAAAATAATTAAAAATTTTAAAATAGTATTAATGATGATATTGTTAATCTTGAGTTATAAAGAACAGACGAACAAAAATAATTTTGAATGTATTATGAAATTATATCAATAGGTCCTGAAGATGATTTAATATCGAAACTGATCTATGTACAGTGAACGCCACAATTAAGTCCCCACCTGATAGCTAGAGCCATAAGTATATGGTTTAGTATATGATGTATAGTGAAAGAATTTTAATGACCGAAAAGGTAAAACGTAAAATCTGGTACAAATGATTTTATTTTATCTTTTCAAATTTCAAATTATTTCACTATATACCATATACTATACCAGATACTTAAGGTTCTAGCTATCAGGTGGGGACTTAATTGTGGCGCTCACTGTACAAGGCAGTTGACCATCAATAATATAACTTAAAAATAAAAACTGTGTTTTTATTGATTTTTCGACCGAACATCAGTCATAGACGAAAGAAGCTGCAAAGTCAACTTATAAATAATTATCTCGTCCGAATCAGCATATAAAAAGAAACTTAATTTCATTTAGATGATATTCATTAATAGATAACTTTGTAATATAATATAATCACCCCAGGTAAATTAGGTCCCCTAAGAAAGAGCCTCAATCTTGGCTGTTGTAAGCCGTCAGCTGACTCATCCAAGGAACGTTCATCAGTCGATCCAGGAGCGGGAACATGTAGCTCTGTAGTTTGATTGACATTAGTTCGACCAGGCCGTGGATCAAATGCAGGAATTAAAGCAGAAAATTGACGTTTTAAAACGAATTCATCATCCCAGCTACGCCTTTTGCCGTTACGAATGTCATAAGTCTCATCCTCCTGGAATAGTTAAAAAATAAATCTCTGTTGAAAATATGTTTGAGTGCGCATTTTAAGCCTCGTTTTCTCAGAAAGGCTTGATGGAGTATCGGGGAAACAAAAATTGCTGGTACAGACAGGCAATCCTTTGAAAAACATCATTACACATAAAAAAATAAACCCAGACACACACAGGGACAGACAGACTATTTTGTGAGATCAACTTTTTTAGACTGAGCGGGCCTCAAAATGTGTATTTCCATCAAAATCTCGACATTGAATTTTTGACATGAATTCAATATTTTCTCTCTATATATTAACATATATAGTTAAGAGAGAGTAAAAAATAACTGACTCTATGTCAAATATGTCTAAATAAAAACAGTCAATAATAATACAAATCAAATGGTCAAAGGACTGATAAAGAAAGATGTAATTGTCCTTGTCTAAACCAGAATTTAATATTTAATGTGTACCATAATAGTGAGTAAATGCTTGCTAACCATGACGTCCTCGTAGTCACGATCGTCTTCATTCTCATCTTCATCGTGATCGTCATCATCATCTGGCTCTGGCATATCTTCATCATCATCCAGTTCAGCAAGTAAAGCAGGTGCTCGACATGACTCCAAGAAATCCTAAACAATGATTTGTACAATTTTTTTCTTTTTATTTATAAAAGAAAATTTTATTTTCTAAGATTATTATTATTATTAAATTATTATATAGAGATTCTTTGTATTTGTGTACATATCTATTATCTTATTTTATATTATTACTTTAGGAAGCAATGAGAGGTTCAGCGTCAATAAATAAAACAAGTTTTAATTTTTGAGGCGATCGATTTCGCTTTTATTTAAGCATCTTCAGGCCTTAGTGGAAATATATAAAGAAAAACATTAGAAGGAGAATTTACAGAATTGTTACATAATTGTTGTTGTAATTGTTATTTATTATAGTTTTTAATAATAATGAGAATAAGCATAGAGATGTTTTTTTGTTGGGCTATTTTTTAAGAGACGATTATGAGATAAGTTATGAGGATTTTGGTGAATATTTAGAAAGTGAATGAATGGAAAGAAATAGAATAAAAATAGAATAGAAACTAAACTATGCTATGTTATGATTGTGTATTTACAGTCATTGAGAATTTATTAGGGGTTTTGTATTTATATATAGGTCTATATATATACACATGTGTTAGTCAGTGGCGACTGTGTGATTGAAGTTGCTAACATGTTATCAGCACACTCATAAAATATCTTAGTTTAGTTTCTATTCTATTTCTTTCCATTCATTTACTTTCTAAATATTCACCAAAATCCTCATTACTTATCTCATAATCGTCTCTTAAAAAATAGCCCAACAAAAAAACATCTCTATGCTTATTCTCATTATTATTAAAAACTATAATAAATAACAATTACAACAACAATTATGTAACAGCCCGAAATATATCGAGTTATAAATTCAAATATTTCTTTCATTTATAACTTAGTGAAACCTCACATATACTAAATAATATCGTTGTTTTTTTAAAGCCTATAGAATGCTTTTTTGGTGTTTTTTTTATTGTTTTTTATCAAAATGCATAGAAGTAACTATTTTTTAACCCTCTATTAATAGTTTGCCATTTGTTACAACGATGGATATGGTAATTTTGACGTCAAACGCGTTCATGATCTTGTGTTTTGTCCTAAATGTCCTAAATCGTTAACAGTTTAGCACAAAAGTTAACGAACGGACCAAAAATAAATTTATTCTATGTCGTATTTGATGACTATCGGTGAAATCGAACAACATTCATAACCTACTAAAAGTCTTTTTCTTTTTAAAATTGTCTCACATATCTCATTCAATTTTATTTTAAAATAAATAAATAAGAGAAACAAACAAAACAACAGACTAAACACTTGAAAACAAAACACAAACTGCACAAATACTTTTTAGGTTAGAATATAACTTTGACATTTCTAAAGGCGGGAATCGATTTACAACATACGACACCGATATAAGAGACCTGTGGCCGTCGTATGTTCTATTTAGCAATACGAGAGCTAAATGTCGTATATCGTATACTCAAATAAGACATAGGAGACTTTTAAGACGATACGACGTCGTATATACAAGATCATGAATACCCCTAATATATATTTCGAGCAAATTAAAAATTAATGCAAGTTTCCCATTGATTTTAATATACGTCATCCCTGAAAGACATGTGTAATTTATTCCTTCTTTCAACCAAGGGCCAGTATCATCACTTCAGGTCAAGTAACAAATTTAATCACGAACTAACAATGAAATAATAAACAACGAGTTCATTGTATTAAAAAAACGTTAATCAGAGTAGTTTAAGTGATAGTAGCAACTTAAATGCTTTGTATGCATAATAAGATTTAAACTTTCGACCGTTGGTTCTCGTTGAAACATTTTGTAAATTAAAATTAAATATACAGATTAAACACTAGCATTGGAATCAGCGCCAGTGTCGCTGTGAGAGTATTAAAACAGGCTTGAGGACCGTGGGTGGGGACGGCGGTCTCCTCGTCGCAGTCTTGGGTCCAGGGACTCGAGTCCCGTCACACCAAGGCTGAGACACATGGAAACAAATCAAGCCCCGGGGATGTGGGTTCGAAAGGATTAAGGTGTACCAGCCCACACCCCTCGTAATATTAACAAGGGAGTAGAAAGCGTTCCGGCTGTGACGACATACGGTATGCACGGGGTCATAGCTATCTAGTATGTCCATTCTCCAACTAGTTTGATAATATGTTGAGTTTGTATTTATTAATATTTTAACTACCCAGTTATTTATCTTTCATAATTTCAATTAATTTTAAGTGTCTAATATGATAATCCCTTTCATTATAATTGCAGCATACATTTTTATATTTCATCTCTATCCATATAAATAAATATTATTATATTATTATTATTATTATAGATGACAAAAATAGGAAAGTTGAAATTTAATATATATGACAAATTATAAAATAATAATTGTGATATTTAATTATTCAATTTTTAATTTTAATTAGCTATATCTATATTTTATTTTTAATACTTTTGTAAAAACGCGATTTTAATACCTTTAATCGAATAATTTTCAGTTAAAGGCCTACGATTCGAAAAAAGTTTCACTTGCATCGTGGTTTCATAAAACCACCCAATGATTTTTATTTTTTTTGTTAACCAACAATGTTTGACATATCTTCTTCCTTTTAAATAAAAAATAATTAATATTAAGCTATATGGTTAAATAAAAATTTGTCGTAGGAGTAATAGGTAAAGTTAAAAAAAAGTTAGCCAATTAAATTTAAATTAATCAAATCTTTGATATTTAGTTTGGAACCCGATCAAGGACTAAAGGTTGTTAGAAGATGAGAGTATTATTAAAGGATTGCACTCTTCTAAAAATTTGTTCTTCCACCCCCTCCCTTACTCACAATTGTGCTGGAGAAGATATTTCTAAAAAGATAAAAAGTACTAGTAGCTGATCACTGTTAGAAAACTAAAGAAATTATAATTAGAAATGGAAAACCCACCTCGAGGCTTACTTGCTCGCTATCGCTTGAATTTGATGTTAAGGACATAGTTAGAGCCTGGCTTAAACAGGCGTGGTTTGTAGCTGTTGAGGTTGACATACTACCACCAGAAGTGACCGCAGCTGCACTGGTTGTAGCAAGACTAGGATAACTTTGTGCCGTACTCAGGAGGCCACCTAGGGAACAAAGATAATGTAAAAATTTAGCAAAGGCTTTTTATTAAACCACACTTACAAAGTGAAAAGAAATAAAATTATTATGTAAAAATATATCCTTACTTTAATGGGGAAAAAAAGGAATTTTGAAAGATTGGAAAAAATTTTTAGGATTATTAAAGACACGCGATAATTAATGAATATCAACGAATAAGCAAAAATTTTCAAATCATTAACGCAGTCTAGAAAAAAAAACCATATGATAGTCAGAGCTGTTACTTTATCAAAGTACTGAAAATAGTTAATATTTAAATTTATTAATTCAATAGGCTGAAAAATAAAAAAAAGTATCAAAAATATTTTTCTTAAATTGTAGAATCATCATTCTCAAAAGTACTTCAAATATTAAATATTGTATTGGAAGTACTTGATAACTGCAGTCTAGAGTTGCAACACAGTTCGAGTTCGGCCCTTCATCCATCGGCGCAAACCATCTGAAACTCAACTGCAATCCAACTTTTTGCGACAAATGGGGTAGAGTTGCGTTGCGCGTTCTTCGTCGACGGATGCAATAAACTGAGAGTTCTTTATCAATCCCCTCTAGTATGACAAGGCGTGCGGTTCGTAATTGAAACGTTGTTGCGCACTGGCACTCGAAAAGACTTAAAGAAATTTTGGGTTATTCATAGTAGTTGAATCTGCATGCAACTGAATGGCCTGCCTGTTACTTTGAAGTTAGTTGTTCGGAAGTTGACTTCAGGTGTGCCTACTCTCGTTCAACATCAAGGGTCCTTGTCCCGCCTAACGCTATGTGATTTATTTTGAGTCGAATTGCGTTCTGACAGTGGATGAAGAATCTCAAAGGGACGAATGACCAAAAAAAATCCTATATTGCCAAAGTCTCTAGGAATAGAAATGGAATATTTCCCATCTGAAAACAGTCACTTTAGAAACTGGAAACCACTAAAGTAACTAATGAAAATTCTTATACCAACACAAGCTTAAATAAGTGGGTAGTTGAAAATACTATATATTATTCCCAGTACTTTTAATATTGCAGCTCTGCTCATAATGTCAATATTTATAGATTTATTTATCCATTGGACATTTCAAAGAATTGTTATATACAAATTTATAAAAAGAACAAACTTAACAATGGTAATTAAAATTAATCAAATAAATAATTTATTAAAAAAGATTTGAATAAATTTTCTCATATCAAATAGTTTTTGACTTTGTCTTAAGATTCATCAAACTATAAAATTGACACAGATTTTTTTTCTAATGCTGGGCTATGAGTTTATTTTTACAAAATAAATAAATAAATGAATAAAAATAAAAATTTAAAGAAAATATAATATTTTAGAATAAATATGGGGTTCCAAATAAAAATTTTTAAATAGGGAAAAGACTTATTTGTTGGGGTAAGTATTTTTTAAAATAAATGGTCAGTATACTGGATCTGGATGGTTTTGTTCTTTTAAATTTGTTTGCCGTAGATCAGGGCTTTTTAATGGGGCCCGATGCCTCTAAGGACAATCTCTATATATATGTTACGCCGAATCGACCAAATTGCTTATTTCCTGAAATCGGCAAGCCCCCTGCCGAGTTCACGTATTAGGTATTATTTTTTCTTAGTTTTGCCTTTTTCACGAAAAAAGCAGACATTTGCTTTTTCGGGGTTTTTCGTTTCTCGATTATATTTATCACCTAAGGAAACTTGTACAATGCAATCTTGGTTGAGATAATTTGGATAATTAATAAAATAAAGTAAAATTAATTAAAATGTATTTATTTATCAAACCACCGATCAAGTCCCCTAGTGTCTGCCTTTGGTTCGGTTAGCATGGTCCAAAACAATTCAGGTCGAAGCGAATGGATATTACTTAAAAAATAAAAATGAGCAACCGAAACCGAGAAAATTCCCTAGTTGTTTTAAATTTTTCTTTTTTAAAAGAAAACCGACCTTAACAGGACCGAACCCGGCAAAGTCGGGACCCCTGCAAGTTGTTTTAAATCATATACGAATTCCCAACCGAGAATTCCCTGAGATAATGTTTTAAGAGTTTCGGACAAATTTCTTTTTGTTTAATTATTTTATAAGGACATTGGCCAAAAAATAAGATAAGATAAGATGTTTTGCAAATTCGCAAAGAGTTGACGATTTGCAAAACATCTGTTGATTATACTGAGGATGATTCTATGCCATTGGAATCGAAATATCTACAAATAAACGGATAATACGCAATAGCATTTATTTTTTGGCCGATGTCCTTATAATATAATTGATCATCCTTACGGCCATCTACTAACAATTTCTTTTTGTTTATTGAACTTAACCTCTAACACTGACAGTGCATTCGATTTAATTTTTTAAAGGATCTTTACTTGTCTCGATATCCTTTACTAGCACAATTGATAATATTACAAAATTTTTGCATCTAAGGAGTCATTAAATAACTAAAAAAACAAACATAATCATATAAAACCCAATGTAAAATAGTTATGTAATTTTTTGAAGTGAAAACTTCACCGTGCTGCGTACTCAATTTTTTGTTGGACAATGAATCAGAATTTTGAGTCGGATCCTACATCCTTCAAGACATCAAGTGGTGGAGTTTTTTCTTTTACATATCAATCAAAACTATTTTCGCGATCTTAAGTCATTTACCTTTAACTCGTAAATGGAATTTATTTCGAAATTTAATATCTCATGCCCATTCTTAGATTATAACAATATTGAAGAAGATATTGTTATTATAAAATCAACAGCAAAACACACCTTCGAGAATAATTTTTCCATAAATACTGACCATATATATATATATAATAATACTAATCCAATAAATAGAATCTAGAGAAAAGACTACTTTTCCTCCTTAAAAAAAAATGTTGACTAAGTATAAGAATATTAGAGTATATTATAAATATATTTACAACTAAAATAACTAAATAAAATAAGCAAATAAAATTTAATAAAATAAAATGCAATAGTAGAAGTAGAATAATTTTCAAAGCATAATAGGAGGACAGTTTCTGTTCTATTAAATTGTACTAAGGCTACTTGCCTGCAGGTGAACAAAGGATGGATTTTCTGACGGAATATTGTTGATGGAATCATCCTGGCCATGTATTCTAGTTTTATATTTAAATTATAATAGATATAATAGGATAATAGTATAAATATATTTTTTTTTATTTTAAAATATTATTCTAATTACCTGTAATAGCGTCTCAACTTGTTTAAATATATAAATTAAATATAATAAGTTCAGTTAACGATTTAGATCAGTGGTTCCCAAAGTATTATAAACCAACTCACTTTTCTGAAAAGTGTTCACATACTTAAACAAAAAAACAAAAAAAAAAAAAAAAACGACTGAAATTAAACAAATGAATGACCGAAACGAAGTTGTCTTTCATTATTTTATTTTTTAATTTCCCATTATTTGACAAAAGATAAATCCCAGACATTTGTATTTTTCTATGAATTTTTCAATACCATTTGATATGATGACGAAGGATATTTTGATCAAGAGATTTCGATTTGCTTATCATCAGAGCACAATACACGTTTAAGTGAAAAAAGTCCATAAAGGTGTTTCGAAGATCGACATGTCTTGATTAAAGAATAGCTTCCTCTATTATATATTGCTACTAGGAACCGACCGAATATTCGGTTTCGGTTACGGTTTCGGCCAGTTTCGGCCAAAAATCATGGTTTCGGCCGTAGTTTCGGTTTCGGCCAAAAAGTGGCCGAACCTTTCGGCCGGCCGAAACCAGAGTCTGAAAATGGGATGAGACTCGCATGCAAAAAAAAAAGGTCAAATAATTTGCACTTGAGAGAGAAAAAATTTAGTCTCCCTAAAAAAAAGGTAAAATGATTTTCACGGGAGGGAAAAAAATTCAAAAAAAAAAGGTAAAATGAAAAAAAATTTTTATAGGGAATACAAGTTTCGGTTTCGGTTACGGTTTCGGCCGAAACTAAGGTTGAGGCCGAATATTCGGTTTCGGTTTCGGCTGAAAATCTTGTTTCGGTCGTACCCTAATTGCTACATTGAAAAATTCATTGAAAAATGTAAAACTACAATGAAAAAAAAAATGTCAAAATTGTTATAAAAATTCATTGTAAAATTATATTTAATCTTTTCTAGATGCTGCCAATTTTAATTTTCAGCTTGTTTAAATTTTATAGTACTTAGATCAGACTTGACTAGAAGTTGGGAACCACTGAAGAAGTTATATTTAAGGATGCAAAAGTTGAGTAGAAAGAAGAGAGGAATAATACTCCTTTGGCTGAATATGTATGTCTAGATAAATATCAGCTGTCTAATTAGAAACTTCAACTAGGTTTTCTTTACGAATCTTGTTTTAAATATAGAAGTTAGTTTATTTTTTCAATAGAAAAAATTAAGTGAGTCTGAATGTCTAAAAGTGAAAGTAGAGCTATTAGACTCATTAAAAGAAAACCAAGGGGAGGTTTTATCAATTGACAGATTATTTGTTATATACTAATATGAGAGATGTTAAAAAAAAAATCTAGGGTTCAAATTGGTTGTATGACGAGTTGATGCCATTTATCAAACTATTTAAATGATTAATTTCAATTTTAATCTTTTACATTCATAAATAGACAACTCCTTAATTTCGAAGTGATCTTACCCTGATCGAGGCATTTTTGGAATCTTAGAAATCAATGAAATCAAGAATTTTATTGTCTTATCTTCAGTCCTTTAAAAGACTAGGGAATTAGAATGAAGAAATATTGTCACTATCAAGTTTGTAGATGATATGCTATTATTTGCGAAAAATGAGAATGATCTTTAGGAAATGCTGAAGCATCAAGATAGCAAGGAAATAGAGTAGGAAAAAGTATTTAATAAGTCAAAAGTAATGAAAGTACGAGAACGGAAAAAATACGTTTTGTTTGAAGTATGCTTATGTTTAGCTGTGAGACGAGAACATTGCTGAAGAAAGGATTGAGGCTTGGATTTCGAGAAGAAGGACAAGTATCAAGAAGTCTAACAAAGGGAGAAATTACTATGTGTATAGGAGAAGAACGATGTAATACAGGAGAAAAGAAACGAAATGGGAACTTATTGAGAAAGAACTGTTTGTTGAAGGATATAGTGGAAAGAAAGGTAAATGGAGAGAGTAAGAGGAAGAAAGAGAAAAATAAATGATTTGAAGGAGGGAGGTTAGCTCAAGAAAAGAGGACATGGAGGAATCGCCACCAACGGATCTTCAACTAGGAAAGACGCACAAGATATTTTTACCCAATCAAAAGGAGAGATACTGTGCTAGTTATTTCAGAGGGGTTGTCTGGCTATCATCATTTCTTTACAGCATCTCTCCTTTCTGCCATTCCAAAAATAACTCGACTTTACTGTATTAAACCAACTGCAAAAAAAGACAAGATAGAAAATTTCTGTCATATTAATTTGCTTTATTGTGTGTAACACGTATCACAATAACGTTAAGATTAATCCGCACAGAAGGCGTTTCTATTCTGAATGTAACAGATTTCAATTTTTTTTTTTGACAAATTTTTAATTAAACGTAAGTACAGGGTTATTCATAATTCAATTCATTTTAGAAGTTTATTTTGTAATAAGTACTTTATATTGCCTGCTAGGAATCATAGTGGCAAAAGTTCGAATTTTCAATTTTTGAGTTAAGCCTATCAAAGTTGTTAAAACGTCATCTCTTTTGAGTGCCAAAGTGGCGAAAATATATTGCCATTCTTTGCTATTAATTCTGGCCTATTCATTTGTTGCCCAGCTATTTAAATGTATATTTATAAAATGTGTTTGATGTAATACTCCATTTGTCTGTTGTGTTAATTGAGGAATAGTGAATAATAAAAAACAACAGAATGTTGTAGAAAATATCTTTAATTTATTCTTTGGGCTATCGATTTCCTTTGTCCTTGGACGAAATCGTTAGCCCAAAGACTAAATTAAAGATATTTTCTACATTCTGTTGTTTTTTACTATTCACTATTCATCAATGTTTATAAAACTTTCAAATGCCTTTTCTTGAATTGTTCAATTTCGGACTTTGGTCACTCAACATTCTCAGCAGGCGATATATCAGTATGAATGAGATACCAAAAGGGCAATCTCTCCAAGTTTGTTTGGCATACCTTACAGAGTGTTCTAAGTGTGCGCCTTTGAATACACGGCAGATATCCATGCGATAGTTCAACTCCGCCACACCCGCGCCAGCAGGTTAACGTCTACTGAATTGCGACCTCGGAGGTCATTCATGTCAGCAGGAAGTGGTGGAATAAAGACCCTACCCTCCTTCACAAATCCCCAGAGAAAGAAATCCCAAGAGGTTAAGTCTGGGGAACGGGGCGGCCATCGCAAAAATGCGACGTCATTGTCAGCAGTTCGCCCAATCCAACGTTGATTTCTTTCTATGGAAATTTGTGAAGGATTCATTCTACCACTTTCTGGTGACCCGAATGACCTCCGAAATCGTATTAGAACAGCGATAGCAACGATCGACCGTAACCTGCTGGAGCGGGTGTGGGTGAAGGTGGACTATTGCCTGAATGCCTATCCAAAGGCCCACACAGAGAACACTCTAAGGTTTGTCCTTCTTTTATTCTATCATTCACACTGATATGTAATAAACTTCTAAAATGTGAGATTGATTTATGAATAACCCTGTATAAAAAATAATAATGATAAAAAAAAGAACATTAAAAAATATTAAAATTAAACCAAAGATAAAACTGATTTCCCAACTCCACATGAGTGGCTCATTTTTTCAATTTATGAGTTCAAGTAAAAAAACAAAACATAAGAGTGGTAAAGAAACGATGATGAATTTAAGAAGAACTTGATATCTAGTTTTTTAATATATTATACAGGGTGCGGCGCGTGAACTTTCTTATTTTAAACAATGATAAAACAAAAAGTACTGGAGGTATCATTTTAATTATTTACATAGCGGTACATTTAAATTTTTTTCCATTGCTTTTTGAAAATGATATCTTGAAGAACTATTCTGCTCAATACATTGGGAGAGTCGAAATCTGAAGTTGTGGACCAATTTGGCATTTCCGTGTCGATCTTGGCGATAGCATCGCAAATATTTTTCTTCTCTGGCGAGCGCGCTGACCACTCTAAATCGCCCCTTAAAGCGTGCGCGCTGGCCGAACGTCTTAAGCTCGGCCAGCGCGCACCCCAGATTTATCATCCTGTAATTTTTTATGGGGATACCTCAAATCCTTGGGGTATACCAATCGTCCGAAAGCCCTGGATCAGTTTTAGAAAAATATTCTTGATGCTATCGCCAAGATCGACACGGAAATGCTGGCCAAATTGGTCCAAAACTTCAGATTTCGACTCTCCCAATCTATTGAGCAGAACGGTGGCCACCTTCACGATAATATTTTCAAAAATCTGGTGTGACCAGCACGGTGCACAACTTTCCCTTACCCTTCGGTGTGACCAGCACTGTCACACCAGATTTTTTGCGTTTTAAATGTTGACTGGTTGAAATAAACTATGGTTATTTTTCAAAATTTTAATCTCATATTTAGATATTTTATACACAATAGAGAATCCTAAATAAATACAAAATTTCATAAGAATTGGAAAAATTTTTTTAAAATGCGTAAAATGTTGGAAAGGAATGTTTGGAATCGAAATTAACATGTCCATTGGCTCTATGGAGTGAAGAGCTGGAAAATGAATTTGAAAAATCTGAACTACTACAACAGTAAAGTGTACTTCAAAACACTTTTAGAAAAAAAATGAGAATATACATTTTAAAGAGCATCTAAAAAATAATTGATTTTTGAATTTTAAAAAATTTTAGTGTAGGGAATTTTGAGAAAATCGAAAAAAAAACTAAAAAAGTACTAGTAATTTTAGGCCGATTTTGTTCAAAACCTTATTTTGAGTGCCCGGGAGGGTACCTAACTTAAATATAAAATTTCAATCCGGTTGCTCAATTCCGCTTCATGCTAAAAATAGTTACCCACAGACAGACAGACCAATTTGCGAAAAAGGGGACCCACTTTTTTGGACTCAAGGGACCTCAAAACATGTATATCCATCAAAATCTCGACATCGAATTTTTGACATGATAGCAATACTTTCTTCTATATATTTCATATATAAGGTATGAGAAAGTAAAAAAGCAATAGAAAAAATGTCGCTATGTAAAAAAAAAAAATAATTAAAATGATATCTCCAGTACCTTTTGTTTTATAAAATAAGGAAGTTTCCGCGCCTCACCCCCGTATTATTAGTTTTTTTTTTTTTTTTTTCAAAAAAGTATGAATTCTTTTAAGCAGATAGCATTTTATTTATTTTATTGTAGTCATATAATGAAAAAAGACATAAGAATCTTAAGTTCTATGTCTCGTCGTTGACGGAGCTGTGATAAGACCTTATACATATTAACGTTAGTTGAAGAAGGCTAGTAAGTTAGGGTGTCGATAATGGACAGGTCGCCATTTTTCGTGCAACTGGCATGTCCTAATTCATTATATGACATTGCAATAAATATTTATAGAAAAAAGTGAAAATATGTGAAAAAATTTTACATTTAAATCACTGAGGTTGTGTTTATAAGTGGGGATTCACTGGGTTATGTGAGTAAAAACAAAGAATATATATTATACTCGATATATTTCGGGATATTATCCCATCTTCAAGAGTTACAAACGACTGATTGTGAGAGTGAAAATTACAACCTTTTATGGTAAGGAAAAGTGGAGGGGGAGTAGGGTGGAGTCTGATGCGTTTTATTTAATTGGCATCAGACTCCACCCTACTCCCCCCTCCACTTTAAAAGGTTGTAATTTTCACTCTCACAATCAGTCGTTTGTAACTCTTGAAGATGGGATAATATCCCGAAATATATCGAGTATAATATATATTCTTTGTTTTTACTCACATAACCCAGTGAAACCCCACATATAAACACAACCTCAGTTTAAAATGTTTCACCTAAAACCTACACCGCAATCTCTAAACTTAATTTAAATCACTGCTTATGTGTAAAATTCAAAAATCTTATTAAAAGTTCCTATACAATGAAAAAAAAATTGAAGTACAAGAATTGTGTTTGATATAAATAAATGTACCTCATGTATGTATAAAGTATATATGTTCGAATAAAAAGGGGAGCGATTTATTTTTGTAAATCCAATCGGAGTTTAGGTATCATCAAAACAAAAATAATTTGACATCAATGAATAATGTTTTATTTAAATAAAATTTTTTCCGTTTTCTAAAACTTTTAAATCACCAAAATTTTCATTGACTTATAAATATGTTTTACCATACAATAACTCTAGCGACACTGTTGAGATAAAAGAAAAGAATAATTAAATTACACCTTAAATACAGGGTCAATATTAAATATATAAACTTATACCGGTAAACTTTACAATATTAATATTCTATATATCAAATATTACTAAACTTATCCCCCTCTATAATTCACAACAGTAGCTAGTAGCTAGCTGTATGGTTTAACATATCTACTCTACAAATATTCATAAAAAGGATCGTATCTAATTCAGAAAAGTGTTTGGAGCAATGGACGTTCAGACAGTAAGACAGACATAATCATATTTATTGATTGAAAATTTGCTTTGAAATATTTTAATTTTAATAATAAATGTGGGCTAATTAATTTTGATTATGTTGATAAGTGTATGTATTGTGATTTGAGTATTGCATGATTTGCATGATTAGTTTGGGGAAAAGGGGTGGCATTTGCACTGACCTGGAAAGTTGGAGGCCAAGGCGAGACGGACCAAGCTGGTCACAGAATTGGGGCCTCTTGGTAAGGGCGACGTGCCAGAGGAATGATGATGAGAGACAGTCAGGTTACCTGACGGCGAAGAAAGTACGTTGGACCCTGAGGCCCCTCCGCCTTGACCGCCTGAAGAGGCCTTTGCCCCTGAGCCGCACACCGCACCACCGATTGTTCGACGTCTTGCAAGGGCTGCGAAAGTCTCCAGAAGGCTTGCACTTGAGCTCGCCTCTATTGTACCGACAGCCGTGCATGAGCCTGTTGCCGAGGTCAAATTCGGCACAGAGACAGACATTGCTGTCGAACAGGTTGTTTGGACAGTTGCTATATTTGTTGTAACAACTGTTGATATTGTATTAGTGACAGTCGATTCTCCTGACCCGGCGCTAATCTTCTGAAACAATTTTGAATACAAATATTAGAATAGTTTAAAAACTCAACATATAAATTTATGACTTGTTAAGTCAGAATCGCGGTGTACAGTATTTTGAATGTTAATATCATATTCAATAGATAAATATATATTTAAATTATGAATTATTTAAAATTGGGTTATCGAAATAAATTATAGCCTATGTTACCCGCAGAGATCTCAGAAAACTTTTTAAAAAGCACGATCCCCCGAAGTTGGCAGGTGGAATTGGCATAAATTTATTTTAAAAGCCATAAAAAACTGCCCCTGAAAAATTTTTTAGCTCGGTACTGTTTACAGAGATACACTACTCAAGAAAGGGATTAAACAATTAATATGAAATTAAAATAATAATAATAATAATAATAATAATAATAAGATAATGACGGATTGTTTATTTACTAATGAGTATAACTATCTGTGAAAGTATAAATCACAAACTATTTGTTTTGAACAAAGGTTGTATTTATGTGAGTTTCAAAAGTATTACCACAAATTTAAATACTCGATATATTTCGGGTTGAAAATGAAAAATACAAGCTTATATGGTCGAGTTAAGTGGTGGGAGAGAGGGCGGGGCAAGGAGTCCACTTGCTTGCCAGACAACTTGTAAGGGCCTGGGTGTTTCCAGGAAAGGATTAAATGAGTTGGACAGGGATCGATATTTTCTTAAACATACTTTACAAAGTGGAATGAGTGAACACAAAAGGAGAAAAATTAAAAATTGAATTGCAAAGCACTAATAACTTAATTGATTAAAACATGAAACAAGACTTATACAAAATATTAAAATTATTTGATTAATAAATACAATTATTCTGATACATTTGTAGTATTTAGGGCGACAAAATTCAATTATAATATTAAATTTACACAATTTTTTTTAAATTTTAAATTAAAAAAAAATATTTTAATATAAAGGAAGGTTAACAAACAAACAGGGGGGAAAATAAAAAATTTTAATTACAATATAATAATTATTGTTAAGTTTTTTATAAAAGGGGGGAGGGGGGGTGTTTACAAAAAGAGAGGAAAAAATTTTAGAAAAATTACAATGAATAACTCATGGGCTCCCCATTTTTGATCAGTCTGCCGAGGGTTATGCCGACCAAGTCGTGGTGTCTCGCCTTTCGCTGCCTGATGTCGATACTGCCTTACTTTATTCCATTGTTAATGTATTAATTTCTAAATATTTGTACACAATAAGGGGCTGAATAAGCTCTGTGTACATCTTAATTTTAATAAATAAAATAAATTAATTAATAATTATTGTTGTGTTTTAGAGTTAGAGTTGTTTTAATCAATTAAGTTATTAGTGCTTTGCAATTCAATTTTTAATTTTTCTCCTTTTGTGTTCACTCATTCCACTTTGTAAAGTATGTTTAAGAAAATATCGATCCCTGTCCAACTCATTTAATCCTTTCCTGGAAACACCCAGGCCCTTACAAGTTGTCTGGTAAGCAAGTGGACTCCTTGCCCCGCCCTCCCTCCCACCACTTAACTCGACCATATAAGCTTGTATTTTTCATTTTCATTCGGTTTTTTGTAACTCCCAGGGGGGTGTAACTCACGTAATTTGACAGTTCAAAACCTGACTCACACATGTTTACAGATTTCACGTCCACTGTCGCTAGCGTCGCCTTAGTTTGAGGAATAGGCAGCTTGCAGCCGTTTGGGCGCGCTAGTGTTAGTTGAATTTGGAACATGATTCTGAATCAGTTGGAATCAGTCTAGAAAATGCTCTTCAATTAAACAGACCAAACTTGTCAACTTGTAAACAATTTTTGTTTCAAAACTTAATAATCAAATCTGAACTACATTCAAATTGTTACCCTATAGGCTAATTAGCCACCTTTTATTAATTAATTAAAACAATATAAAATAAAATAAAAAAAAATATGAGAATACTATTTGATTAAATATTATGTGATTTTGTATCTAACAAATATTAATTAATATCAGATTCATTTATTAAACAAAAGAATTATTTTGCAATTTTTATTTTAAATAAATTTATAAATTTTATTAAATTGGAAATTTTGTGAGGCGACGATGACGCGAAAGGGTGCGCGCGCCGACATGAGAGACAAAGGGTGAAGCGGGGATTGAGATCCTAGATGCCGGAGGGACTACACGTCTTGGTTTTACACCCTCTCTCCAACCCTTTTTAATTAATCCCAATTTCTCATCAATTACAATTAATTATAACAGGAATGAAAGTTAGAAGAAAAATGCAGCCAGAATTTTTTCATTCCTGTTACAAATTCTACCAGCCATAAAATACCCTTATACTACAATTAATTACACGTTTAATTTACTCTCAATCAACTACAACAAATTATTTATTTTGTAATGTGTTAAAAAAACCACCGAAATTCATATCTTCAAAGAAGAATCACATTATCAACGACCATTGGTCACATCTCCGCTGGCTGACTTGGACCATCACCGGTAGCAGCAAATTTCTTCGTGGGAGCCACATCAAAGATAAGATTTTCATCGGTTCCCTTTCCCCTCAGTGCAGTGTTTAATAAAAAGCTAGCTTTTGGTTTTTATAAAAAAAAATTAAAAAAATATATTTAATTATAAAAAATTTTGCATTCAAGCTTGGAATTAATAAAAAATATTAAAAATATAAAAATCATTAAAATTATTATAAAAATTGAAAACTTTGAACAATCAATAATTTTAATTACACTTAATCTTAATTAGTATAATAAAACTAAATCATTATTTATATATCAAAGAAGCAGATACTCTTAATAATTAAAAAACATAAAAAAATATTTCTTTTTTGAATAAATTAAAAACATATTAATCTGAAAAATCTCGACTTTGCTTTGTTTACCCCCCACAACAATAAATATAAGAGATTCCTTTTCAGCAATTAATATAACAAAATATTTTATATACAATTTAGATAGTTTGATTTTACTTTTTTTTTTTTTAGTAAAACTCATTTTTGAAAACATATTCAGCAGCTGATGATGAGAATTTTGAACAACACGTGCTTGCATAAGTATGTATATGTCACTAGTAAATGAACATTTACAATTACATTTCGAATTATTTTAATTTATATGTTGGTTATTAAATTAGTTTGATGTCTTAGAATTAAATAAAAAAAGTGTTTTATCAATAATCTTATTATGTTTTTATTAAACTAAATTTCTATTTTCTGGTTCTTTTGTTAGTTATATAAGACATCAAACAATTTAAAAAAAAAACTTAAATCGAATGTAATTGAAAATGTTCATTTACAAGTGACATATACATACATATAAATACATATTAAGTAAAAGATTTTAAATGAATAAAAATAAATAAATATATTTTTAAAGCAAGGCGGCCTGATTGAAGCACTAATGCGCTCTCCTGCGTGTAATCGGAGTTTGAATTTTGTGCCAAATGTCAATTTTGATCAGAGTTTGACAGGCTTCCCATCTATATAATCTATGGGAACTCCTGAAGATGGGTTAACAACCCGAAATATATCGAGTATTTAAATTTGTGTTAATACTTTTTTTACTCTCGTGAAACTCACATAAATACAACCTTTGTTCAAAATGTTTCACTTGAAACCCACACCGCAATCCTTAAATTTAATTTTTGAACTTACATTTGTTGTGGCTGTGGCCATCATCGCGGAGGGTGGAGGTGCATAAATCCGAGAATCCCATTGAGGCATAAGGTCGTTAACATGAAGATTAGTGGAAATGTTTGGTGTGACGAGATATGCATTGCTAGGGACAGTTGTGGTGGTGGTGGTGGTGGTGGTTGCGGTGGCGGTGGCGGAGGCGGAGGTCCCTGGGCCTCCCGAATTGACCCCGGTTAGACCAGAGAATCCTGTAAACCCGCCCAAGCCGGCCAAGCCAGTGAGACCGCTACCTCCTGGTTGTGATGATGATGTCGTACACACGCTGTTGTTGCTCGAAATTACTCCGGTAACAGGACAAACTGGTATCGTGTCACTACTTGTAGATGAAGCTAGTGGATTGTTGGATCTTTCCGATTCCTTGCGGGCTGAAAATCATATAGACATATTAATAAAATTCTTTTGTGATTTTAGGTTCGACTCCCGGCGACACCCTTTTGTCTTTTGTCGACTATTTAAATTAATAAATATTAAAATGTAAGATATAGCCTATATAATTAATTACTCGTGAGAGAGGTTTTTTCACATTGGGTTTTAAACAATTTTGAAATATTATGTTTTTTAAATAACGCCTATAAACCAGTATTATACACTAAATATAACTTATATATATATATGTATATATATATATATTAGTGTCCCTTATTTTTCGATTTTTATTTTTATTTTTAGTTATACCCTCTATTTTTTTTACATATGTTATAAAACACTCGTAAATGAAATTTGACACCATTCGGAGTTCACTTACCCCCCCCCCCCCCGAACGTCTTGGTCAAAATTCGAATTTTTTTTTTTTTACGTATACGTTTTTAATTTTGTTTGTTATATTAGAAACCCACAAAACAAATTTTACTTAAATCAGAGTTCATTGAGCTTTCCCGATCCCCCCTGTGAAAAAATTTCGAAATTTTTTTTTAATTAAACATTTTCGAGATTTATATATTTGAATTAGATATTAGTATACAAAACATCTCGATTCTTTTCGGACTTAACTAAGTCATAGAGATATATATCTAACAAAGCTGTGTTATTTAATGGCGAGGTCAAACATCCAATGGCCCACGAGATCCAGGGCCTACTCACGGAAACTAAATATATGTCGACACAAAAAAAAAATCTGGTGTGACAAGCACAGAACACAACTTTCAATTACCTAAGATAAGAGAAAGTTGCGAGCTCTGCGATCATCACACCAGATTATATATATATATATATATACATGTATGCTCCAGCATCAAATATCCTCTTAAAGATCCTGCTCATAATGGTTTCAAAATAGTTTCAAATCCAATGCAATCGATGGTTGATCTATCTTATTGATGAAAACTAGAATGAAAACAAAGAAGAAAAATAGATATGATTAATTAAGAAGTCTTGTCGATTATGTCACTTGGCGTTCAATCCACTCTCCGAACTGGTAATATGAGAGATGAGTAGTTAGAAATATGAATTAAATAATGATTATAGTTATATATGAATATTTTTACAAAAACTTAAAAAATGTATTGCAAAAATTATATATGAACATGAGTATTGTCAAACTAAGTACTAAAGGCACTTGAATTTTGACTCAATTGCTCGCGACAGAAACAGCTGAGTATAATTAGTTAACTCAAATTGAAATGAATCGACAATAATTTACCATAACTATTAATTTTTGCACACATATTTTATTGTATTTTGATTTTTTAAAAAGGTGGGAAAGATTCTTTAAAGGTGAAATTTTTACTAGTAACTAGTTTATTTACATGGGTGAACAATGAGATGATACGAGTATGGAAATATGAATGAAAATAAATAATAGTATTAAGAAGATAACACAAAAATTAGGTAAAAACAGGAACAAACAAAAAAATTTTCCCACCATCACCGCCATTTTCATTTTGAAAATTAATTAATAGAAAAATAAAAAACATGCAAGATTATTAAACTAAAAGAAACCAAATAAGCAAGTAAATAATATAATGACCCTTTTTCATTTAAGATATTAGTATTTTTAGTGATTGGGGGTCAAATGTGTAATGTGTCAAGAGTAAACTTATTCTAAGCTAATCCTCAAAAATACAACCATCAAATTGGTATGAGTCGATTGTTTCATAATCAAGTTTAAGGCTATATTTTAACGATTTTTTTATTGGTTCTTTTATGATATAGTCTTAAACTTATTAAAATTCTATCATGAATTGATGAAATTAGATAAGAAACCTATAGTAAAAAAAAAAAAATATTTGCAACCTATCAATGAAAATGAAATCGGAAATATTTGAAGGGAAAATTTACCAATACAAAAATATATAAGATGAAAAAAAATTTAAGTACCTTTTTTTTACTTACCAGAATTTATAGTATTTCGAATGGCATTGTTTGGGTAAATTTTGTTTTCGGTAGATAAAGAGGATGGAGGGTCAAACATCCTGGAGACTTCCGCAATATTGCTTAAATGGTTTGGTTCTCCTTGAGAATTCAAGGGCGAACAATCAGAGACACAAAGGGGTTCTTCAGGAACATAAGACAAGGGTTGTTCAGGTATATCGGCACATTTTTCTTCAGAGCTCGAATCAAAAGACTTAGTGAGAAAAAGTTTTTCAGGAACACCGTCCGATTTTTCATCACAGTCTGAATCAGAAGACTCAGTGAGCCAAAGGGGTTCTTTAGGAACATAAGATAAAGGTTGTTGAGGTATATCATCAGTTTCATCTTCAGAGCTCGAATCAAAATTCCACCTAGGATAAGGAGCTGCAGGGTCATGAAACAAAGGGTCGTCGGGAGTATCGTGCGATGTTTCATCAGAGTGTGAATCAGAAGACTTAGTGAGCCAAAGGGGTTCTTCAGGAACATAAGACAAGGGTTGTTCAGGTATATCGGCACATTTTTCTTCAGAGCTCGAATCAAAAGACTTAGTGAGCAAAAGTTTTTCAGGAACACGGTCCGATGTTTCATCAGAGTCTGAATAAGAAGACTCAGTGAGCCAAAGGGGTTCTTTAGGAACATAAGATAAAGGTTGTGGAGGTATATCATCAGTTTCATCTTCAGAGCTCGAATCAAATTTCCACCAAGGAATAGGAACTGCAGGGTCATGAAACAAAGGGTCGTCAGGAACAGCGTTCGAATCGGCAGACTCAGTGAACCCAAGGGGTTCTTCAGTATCATAAAACCAAGGGTTTTCAGGATCATTTCTTGAAATATATTCGTCTGGTTAAAAAAAAATTTAAAAATTATTAATCTGTAACTAAAGACAAAAAAAAATAATAAAATTATATTTACAGGGGTTGGACAAAAAAGTATGAACACCGAACAATAGACTATATTTATTATAATGTGTTGAGCTACCTTTTACTTGTAGAAATTTTTACAGGTTTTTTGGGGGTACTCTAGGATAACTATTTTAAGTTTTCAACCTCGAGCTCCCTGTGGCAACTTGGGCGAGGGGGGGGGGGTAGGGGGGTCGCATCTCGGTTAATATTGTGTCTACAAATTCGTTTTATCTATTTTAAATTTTCAACCACCGAATTTTAGCAAATTTAATGCTCTATAACTTTGTATTGTACTATGGTGTACAAAATATGCTTACTTTACGAGATATAAAACAAAATAAAAAATGAAAAAAGTCCTAAAATTTTGAAGTTTTTGTCCCCCCCCTTCCCTCCCCCAAGAAAATCCTAGAGTACTCCGAAATAACCTATAAAAATTTCTACAAGGAAATCGTGGCTCAACACATTATCAATAAATAAATATTGTCTATATGCCCGGTGTTCATATTATTTTGTCTATCCTCTGTATATATATATAACAAAAAATTTGAAAATTTACTCAAGTTATTAAGGGGCGTGTTCTCCAAATGGGAATGAAACATGTCATTTCTCAAGTTGTTAAAAATTAACATTTCCTGATAATCAGTTAATTCCTTAGATTTACTAGCTTCTTTGTTGTTAAGCGTTGAAATATTTTCATCGGCAATAATGCTCTTAGATACTAAAATCTTTTTTTTAGATTTAGAAGATGAACTTTCTTCATCAGACTTAGTAAGCGAAAGAGGTTCTTCTGGATCATCTTCTTCATTTGAGTAGACATTGTCATTGGTTTCTGAAGGGTCTCTGGTAAATTCTGATTCTTCACAAGTTGTTGAACTTCCTTTATTTCTTAGTGTTGGTTTCTCTGAAATTGGTGAAATTGTACCCGATTCAACTAAATAAATAAAAGATAAAAAGGTGAAAATATAATCAATTAAAGGAAACAAAATAAATTTAAAAAAGTATTCAAGAGGGATAGAGAGGATTTGAAAAGAAATTACTAAGAAATAATTTCTCTGTTGGGGGAAGTTAATCTTAAATAATAATTGTCACAAATGGTGTAAATATTGTAGAGAGAATTTTTTTATCATTATCAGGATATATGCTTTTTTGAACTTGGACTATATATCTTTGGATGGCACATTTTAATACATTTTCATTATGAATGAATAAAGAAAAATTACTAATATATTTAGAAAAAATTGTGTTTGGAGCAAAGTCTTTATCAAAAAGCAAAACACCTGACAATGCAAAAGAAGAAATGTGAGTAATATACTCTCCGTATCGGCCAAAAATATACGTTCTCTAGACTTCTGACTCAGCCCTTCCTAGAGAGCTTGGAGAGGTGATTAAAGAGATGATGTTAAATTATTTATTTTAAATGTTTTTGGATATGTTTAATTAATTATATAATAAAAAATATAGGAATTTTGCCTGTATAAGAAAATATATATGCATCTGTGTGTTGATTGCAAAGCTTAAAGGCACTTGCAATCCCTAAGTTTAGAGTTGCTTTCTTCTAACCGTTAAGAGTCAACTGTTAGGTCGTATACTTTTGGTTGATACAGATAGTAAGTGCAATAGTAGAGGTAAAATAAAAGAAAAAGAAGAAACCATTGTAATAAATGGCCATGGAACACAAAACAAAAAGCAACATTCTCAAGTAGGGATATAGGAGCCATTTAAGTATTACGTAAGCATATTTTGTTTTTTTAAAAGCCCCCACCACCTTGTCCGCAATAATAAGCAAATAGCCACCTCCCCCTGTAAACATTTCATTTTTTTAATCAAATGGGAACCCCCCTAGGCTCCTTACGTTATACTTGAATGGACCCAAAATCAAAATCACTTAGGGCCGGTTTCATCACTTCGCGTCAAGTACAAGTTTAACAAGAGAATAGTAAACAAGAAGTTCTTTTGGATAATATAAAAAATTCGTTTTATTTGCAATGAATAGCTCACTCAAAGTGTGGGATAGTTTAGTGAAACTTTAAAAACTAGCAACTAAATAAATAAATAGATGGTGCAGGAAAACAAATATTGTAAAAAAAAACAAAAAGCAAATGATATTTGTGAGTTGCGAGTTGATAAAAGTTTTGAGTGCACAGATTATTTATTATTAGGAACCGAGCGAAGTTTCGCCAAAAACTGGCCGAAGCCGAAGTTTGAAAAGATGGGATAAGACTCGTATATTAAATAAAAAACAAAAAAAAAAAAACAAAAACAAAACAAACAAAAAACAAAACGTCGAATGAGATTCGCACTAAAAAAAAAGAAAAAGGTCGAATGATTTTCTCAACAGGGAAAAATGGAGTGAGTGAATATTTGAGCCACGAGGAAAAATTTATTAAAAAAAAAAGGTAAAATGATATGAATTTTGTATAGGAAATTTTAAGAAAAAGTTTAAAAAGCGTTTCGGTTTCGGCCGGAACTAAAATTGAGGCCGAAATTCAGTTTCGGCTGAAAATCTTGTTTCGGTCGGACCCTAATAATTATACATTAATTTGTAATAAACAAATAAAAAAACAAATATCATTTATATAAGTGAAGTTAGTAAAGTTTATTCAAAACAAAAAGTAATTTCAAAATTCATGAGTCTTTTGTATTCCTGATTTCACCTCTTCATCTTGGGGCTTTTGTTAAACCAGATTCTTACCTAAACTTTTATTTAAGACTCGAAAGTCGCTTAACGCAGGGCTCGACTCCGGCAATTTTTTACCTCCTTTATTTACCTTTAGTGATGAAACTGAACCTAAATATTATTTTTATTAAATGCTTTTATTTAACTTACTCTTTCAATGTCACCAACTTTTAGTCTTTGTTTTTTAGGACACTTCCCGATGAGTGAGATATGTGAAATTTAATACTTAAGGGTCATTTTTGATGAAGAAAATTGTCAGTAGCTTTTTATCAAAATAGACCAAACTAATGTGGAACTTTATTGGAAACATCACGCAAATTAATCTATTTTCAAAAGACTTCCCAGTGAGCTAGAGGTATGAAATTTTATCCTTAATGGCCATTTTTGATGACAACAATTGTCAGTAGCTTTTTATCAAAATAGACCAAACTAATGTGGTACTTTATTTGATGCCCCACGCTTCCTGCCTTCCTTTTTTTTTAATTCTCTATCTATAATGTATATTGTTCTTGTTAAGACTAAAAAAAGTTTAAAATAAAAATATAAGAAAAAAAACTTAAAAAAAAAAAATGCTTTTATTTAAATTGAACTAAAAAGAGAGAAATAATTTAATTGTTCTTGTTAAAATTGTTGAATATTTATGATGTTAAATAAAAGCGTGGGTCGCTTCGAAGTGATTCCGCCTCTCTCTAAGAATATACAATTCCTAAAGTTATCAATGTCCGCCCCACGCTTTTATTTTAAGTCATAAATATTCAACAATTTTAACAAGAACAATTAAATTATTTCTCTTTTTTTAGTTCAATTTAAATAAAAGCATTTTTTTTTAAAGTTTTTTTAGGGTCCGACCGAAACAAGATTTTCAGCCGAAACCGAAACCGAATATTCGGCCTCAACCTTAGTTTCGGCCGAAACCGTAACCGAAACCGAAACTTGTATTTCCTATAAAAATTTTTTTCATTTTAACTTTTTTTTTTTTGAATTTTTTTCCCTCCCGTGAAAATCATTTTACCTTTTTTTAGGGAGACTAAAATTTTTTCTCCCTCAAGTGCAAATTATTTGACCTTTTTTTTTTTTTGCATGCGAGTCTCATCCCATTTTTTCAGACTCTGGTTTCGGCCGGCCGAAAGGTTCGGCCACTTTTTGGCCGAAAGGTTCGGCCACTTTTTGGCCGAAACCGAAACTACGGCCGAAACCATGATTTTTGGCCGAAACCGTAACCGAAACCGAATATTCGGTCGGTTCCTAGTTTTTTTACTATATTTTTTAATAGTTGCTAGATTAGTAAATATCGTATGCAGAGCCCCAGAAACACCATAATCACCATGAGTGTTAGTTCTGAAATGAGTACAGATTCAAATAAATAAATAATTACCCAATCATTTAGATACATTTCATTACTCCGGACCGCTAGCGAGTTAGTGATGAAGCGAAATTTCAACCACTGCCCTTTAGTTGTTTGTAATCAGATTATTAATTGACCAAAATATAAACTGAATCAATACTAAAGAATAAAAATTTAAAAAATAAAACCAATAGAAAGGATTAGAAGACCTTGTTCAGTCCGTTGAATGAAACAAAATATATTTTAAAAATATATCTTATTTATTTATTAATTTAATTTCCTCATACCACAGGTTTCGACCGCTGTGCCGCAGGTCTTCCTCAGTGAGAAGAGAGTCAAATTTGTGGACGCATTACAAAACAAATTATTAAAATACAGTACATAATTGTCAAATGACATACCTATAATAGTGTGTGCATCAACAAAGGTCCAGATCTCCCTTCCCTCTATTTGTGTGCCAGCAATGCGTTGAATCTATCGGGCAGTCGATTTGTTTATGAAAGGATTACTTTTAAAGAGATTATTTTAAAATAGGTGGATTTTAAACCTGCGGCATCTGTCTTACATTTTTCAAACTATTTCCGATCTACTTTGCAAATTTAAAACGTTTTTATTTTTATTTTTACAAGTTATCGGAATTTTGCAAGTTTATACAATATTTTAAAAAAATATTTTAACAAAATTTTTGACTTATTAAGAAATCACATATATATAATTCGTATAAATATCGCTACGTCGGTCCTAAAACGGTATTTATACGAATTATATATATGTGATTTCTTAATAAGTCAAAAATTTTGTTAAAATATTTTTTAAAATATTGTATAAACTTGCAAAATTCCGATAACTTGTAAAAATAAAAATAAAAACGTTTTAAATTTGTAAAGTAGATCGGAAATAGTTTGAAAAATGTAAGACAGATGCCGCAGGTTTAAAATCCACCTATTTTAAAATAATCTCTTTAAAAGTAATCCTTTCATAAACAAATCGACTGCCCGATAGATTCAACGCATTGCTGGCACACAAATAGAGGGAAGGGAGATCTGGACCTTTGTTGATGCACACACTATTATAGGTATGTCATTTGACAATTATGTACTGTATTTTAATAATTTTAATAACTTGTTTTGTAATGCATCTGTTGTGAAGCCAAAACGTGAGAGAGAGAGATACAAAATTTGATATTTGGAAACCAAAGCTTTATTTTTAAATACATTCGATAGCAAAATTTGATATATGTCTAGTAGGGATGGGAAAAACCGGTCGGTTATACCGAAAACCGGTTTTCAATGCAAAAAAACTGATTTTTTTCGGTTTTTTATTTTTTTTCGGTTATACCCGGTTAAAAAAAATACAAAAACCGAATTTTTTTTAATAAAAAAAAATATTAAAAATAAAATAAAATGCGGTCACATTGAGTCTGGAGGGAGATTTTCCGAGTTATGACGAACTCTGAACATTAATAACAATTGTGAGTATACATTATTGTTAGATTTGCATTGTTTTATATGGTTAATGGTTATAATGTAGATGCTAACCAAATAGCTTAAATAAGAATGCCTGGACCCCAATATATATATTTTCCCTAATAACGGTTATCGTTTAAAGTCTTATATGGCCTAAGTTGACGAAAAGATTGTGTGAATGTTAGTGTGAAAAAAAAAACCGGAAACCGGTTTTTGATAGCAGTTTTAACCGAAAGGTTTTTCCGACGGCAAAAAAACCGGAAAAACCAAAAACCGCCATCCCTAATGTCTAGAACAAGACACACCTGTAAAGATTCCCACAGAAAAGCGCAAATTTTGCAATTGGAATCGTTACACGTGTGTCTGGTCCCCTGGGAATGGGGGATTACTGTCTGGAAAAAAGGCATAAAAGGCCACCCCCCACTCCCGGGAGGGATCATTCTCTCTCTCGACCTCCTAAGTAACGGACCTAGTGTATTCAACGGTCACAATAAACGTATATTTCAAACTGCGACATTTATTAAAATCCCAAAATAATCCCCTCGAGAAGGCAACACACAACAAATCCACAAATTTCCAGACTCTCTTCTCACTGAGGAAGATCTGTGGCACAGCGGTCGAAACCTGTGGTATGAGGAAATTAAATTAATAAATAAATAAAATATATTTTTTTTCATTCAACGGACTGAACAAGGCACCTTCTAATCCTTTCTATTGGTAAATCGACAGTCCTGGGTGAGTGCAAATTAAAAAATAAAGACTAGAGAGGAATTGTTTAGATTGATCCATTTTACTTCAACCTTATTTCCATGTTCCATAATGAATTGTCAAAAAAAGTGCAACACATCGTTTCTATTTTAAGAAAACTTAATTAAATCTCAGAGTTTATTTATTTTGTTTAATTTTAATTGTATTAATTTTATTAAAATTAATTGTATTTATTTAGAAATTTATAAATGAATTAAATTATCTTTAAAAAACATTAGTGTAAGTTTTGTTATAAAAAAAAAAACAAAGTGTTACTCTTTTTTGAGAATCCATTAATTTTCTTATTATATTATATCATTCAAAAAGATTTCGAGAGGGGGATTGATCTGCATATTCCTAAAAAATACTATCCCTAACAAAATAAAATGGACATAAGTTGAAAATAATAACGTTAAAAAAGAGTAAAGATTAGTACAAATTTCAAAAAGAAAATTATTTTTATTCTTTTATGAATTTACTATGAATAAACCATTTTATTATGTTAATGAGAGTATTATATTTATAAATTAATTTTTTTAAATAAAATAAACAAATAAATAAACCTATATATTTTCTTAGAACTTAATGTTTAAAAGAAAACTATTATAGATTAATCATTGAAAAGTAGTAAGAATTTTGAAACTCATCATGATTTTTATGATGTAACACCTGTTTAATCAGTATTCTAAAATTTATTTTGTGGTTTCTTTCAGGTATTTCGCTGTTGAACGGCGGGATCTAAGGAATTGTCGGAATTGTTAATCAAACCACCAATTCGTATCAGAGACATTTCTTCATTGGTTCTGATGAAGGCCTATTGTCGGCCGAAACGAACTGGATGCATCCTCGTTAACCAATAAAATTGTCTCTTATACGAATTGGTGGTTTGATTAAATCTTCCCACAATTCCTTAGATTCCGCCGTTCAACAGCGAAATACCTGAAAGAGACTACAAAAGAAATTTTAGAATACTCATCATGATGATTAAAAAATGTGAGAACCAAATATTTCAAAATAAATTTTTTAATTATAATAACTTTTATATAAGTTTATTTATTTGTTATATTATATTGTTGTCTTGTGTTATATTGTTGTGCACGGCCTGAAATTAATAAAAACAAAACAATACATTTGAGAAGAAATAATGTTCGATTTTATGTAAAGAAATTACTAAATTTAAACTAGAAATAAAAACTATATGCACTTACCTTCTACTGATGAAAGTGTTTGTTTGCTTTTAATCCGTAATACTTTATCGTCTGATAAATTGAGATCCCCGAGGTCGCTCGATCCCGAAACGTTGATTCTTACCGAAGGAGATAAAGTCGCTGCCATTAAACCTTAAAAAAAAAAATGTTTTAAAATTCTATGTATTTTTTATTTTTTTAAATTTTAATAAATTACTTTAAACAGTATATTACCTGATAAAAAACTGTTGGTGTTATTTCTTAGAAGATCTGTACCTTCCCTCATTTTATCGAGTAGAACGTCGGTCGCTTCGACTGCAAGAGCGCTAGCATTTTGTTGTTCGATAGTGCTGACGGCACTCGAGCCAGATCCTCCTGAGACAGTTGGTCCTGAACAAGTCTGAAAACAAAATAATTTTATAATTAATTATCAATATATGTGAGGTATATATAGGGAAAATAAGAGAAAAAATTTTGATAGCACGTTTAAGAATTAGATAAGGTGAAGTCGAACAGAAGAAAGAATAAAAAAAATAAAAGTGTTTTGAGTCAGCAGCTTTGTCTTATGACGATTGTGAACGAGGTCCACATGATAAATGTAAATTTTTGCTAACAAATCTGACCCAGAAATATACCAAATCACTTTATAAGTTGATATCTCTATGACTGTAAGCAAGATGATGTTTTGCTGGGGGACGCGGCAGATGGGAATGCGAGATTCTCGTTTCTCTAGGATATGCTTCAACAAGCTATGCACGATTGACGATTGAGACACTCCAGGATAATAAGATCGATTGCAAGGGGGCAACATAACTGAAAAAGTCTTCTACAACAAGTCAAATATAAGGTCCGAGACTAGAAAATAAACCCAGATACACATGAAATAATAAAAAGATTGGAAATAAACTTTTTCTGGAAAATCATTCAGGTTCGAATCAAAATATGATTATTATAACAGAATACTTGGATCTTCTCGGCTATAAGGGTTTCAGCCCAATTGAGATATTCGGGGAGGGACCATGTTATTATTAGGACGACAAATGGGCTACAAGATAAAGCATCACCAGATCTGCCGTCCAAAGAAGAAAGGAAGCAAGTCTGAAAAACAGACAGATTGAGAAATCAATGGATAAAGATACGCTTGCAAAATCTCAATAGCAGTAAATAATTTTTTTAAATAATTATATTTTTATAATTTTTTTTAAATTTTCTGTTATTATTTAGCCAGATAAAAAAACTAATTCTTCTGATTCCAATAAATTTGATTTACTGATTTTCTCTTTTAGACGGCAGAAATATGCTCGATTTGTGGATGAAAACTTATTATATTATATTAATACAAGATTATAATTCGAAATTATATCAACGTTCATATTTATTTAACCAACGCTGGCCTGATGAAGTCACAAGAGACGAAATCGATCGCCAAAAGATTTAATTAATAAAAAAGATAATATTCACATCTGCTGTTTTAATCTCCACCTCCTTTAATTATTTCACATTATTTTTGAATGCCCACTGTATAAACATCTTAGGGAAAAATAAATAACTGTAAGCTTGAAGAAACTGTCAATATTCATAAAAACATTTAAAAAATATAATGTTAATGTTTTATCATTAAAATACTTATTAATTTTTTTTTTCTGTAATAGGTATTATATAAATATCAATTGTTTTTATATACCGATTGACAAATAAATAAAATTATTATTATATTCAATAGGATGAGAAAATACCTGAGAACGAGGATTTGGACGATAACTAGTTGACGGAAGCGTGTTGCGTATCGGTTTGCTGTTCGCTTTTGTGTGCCCGTATTCTGTGTTCGATTGATTGCTCGACCCACTGCTTGCAATTGAGAGAGAATCTTCTGGTAATTCAAAACTACCACTCATATCTGAAAAAGATCAGTGAAATAATTAATTCTTATTAGTTATTAAAAAAGTACTTGCAGTACTATTTAAATTATTTAAATTCCAATACAATTTTGAATATTTCAAGTACTATTTCAGCATAAAGCTTCTGGAAAAGTGATTCTATTGAATTTATATTTTTTCAAGAAGCGTGGGTTTTATTTTGTGTAAAAAATCATTCAAAATAAGAAACAAATCAATTTTTGATAAAGATTTTTTTTTACCAAAATAACTAAAATTACTTAGATTTTATTAACAACTAGTCGCAAAGCCCGCCTTAGGCGAGCTGCGCCCCCTGGACACCCTTGCTCGCCTCCGGCTGGCAAGTTTATTCCTAATTTGGGACATTTCTTGTTGCAATGCAAGTGTTAAGATGTTAAGGAAGGATCTTGAGTTCAAGAGGGGCACCGACTGGCCACAGCATAAAAGGGTCTATTTATGACTGTTTAAAGAGTAAGTCATATGCGTGCTCTCTTCTTTTGTCAACTGCTGCGTAGCCCCTCCCACAGCCCCATGTCGTATGCCTGGAAAGCTGGCTCACAGAGCAACTAACTGCCTCTCTAATTTCCAGGCCAACTTGTTGATTTTGTGTTTCCATATTGAAGAAATTTGATTAGAATTTTCCAAAATATTTAATGAATTCAAATCATTACTACGTTACTCCCTGAACCATGTACTATATGTGTTCTTAATTTCAAATAGATTCATTGAAAATTATGGATTTCTATAGAACATATACATACATACATACATTTTTCCCATTTCATTTTTATGTATATAGATGAAAAAATGATAACATTTTTTTCATTTTTTAAATAAAAGAAAGGGAGAAACAAGTATAAATGTTATAAGCACATCTTTAAGGCCAGCTTAAATCTTTTTCTAATCTTTAAAAATAAAGTGTCAATCCTTTTTTCATTATGGTGAATAAAAACAAAATTTGATACAAGAAAGAATTTTGATTAGCATTTATTTATGATATTATCATTAAGAACCGATCGAAGTTTCGGTTTCAGTCAAAAATCAGCTGAAACCTGACTTTGAAAAGATGGGATGAGACTTGTATATATTAAAAAAAAAGCTAGAAGGGAAAATGGAAAATTTACTAAAAAAAAAAGGTAAAATGATATGGATTTTCTATAGGAAATTTTAAGAAAAAGTTTAAAAAAATTTTCGGTTTCGTTTACTGTTACAGCCGAAACTAACGATTGAAGGCGACATTCGATTTCGGTTTTGGCTGAAAATCTTGTTTCAGTCGGACCCTAATTATCATAAATGAAATATTCAACAAAAATTTTGTATGAATTTTTTACACATGAGTGAGCAAAATCACCTGTTAAAAGTGGAAATTCAAGAGTAGCACTTGGGAAGAGACTTTCTCATAGTTAATATATTTCATGTTATATTGCAAAATACTACAGTACTTTACCTGAACGAGTAGTTGCTCTAGAGGATTGCTCTCCTAATGTGAGGGACTCTACAATTGTAGCTAAATCACTTTGAGTGACTGATGAGATGTTGTAATCGGTTGTATTTTGTTCTTGCAAAGAATGCACAACTACTGAGAGTTCGTTATTTGTTGAATGATCAGATTCTAGACTCATTAGTGGTTTTGTAATTAAGGTTGTTGATTGAGAGGACGCAGCAGCTGCTACTGCCGCTGCTGCACTTTCCACAGCCACGCTGGCTTCTGCTCGAGCTAAACTTAAAACTGTATCTGCAAGTGCTTCGGCAGCCGCATGCTAGAGGAAATAAATTAAAAATTATATATTTATACCTTATAATGAAAGATCAATAATAGAATGGAAAATATACCTTGGCAGCCAAATTGTCCGCAGAAGCAGCTTGCTCTGTTGAAGCTACGGAAGTACGCGTGAGGTTTTCCGTGGCATCAGGAAGGCTTGGTGTTGAACTAGATTTTCTACTAGTTAATACAGATGTGCCTGGTGCAGTGATTGGTGCAGTAGGGCGAGAATTATCTCGGATTAATCCTCGACCAACTATTTATCAAGAAAAAAGTTTTTTGTTAAATAAATAATATTACATTTTCACAGTTGTGAAAAAATTAATTTCGTTAAAAAACAATAGGCTAAAATACATTTATTTCTTTTGAGGTGAACTTCTTTATGTACGGTAGCAATTTCGATGTCTGCGTTACAAAATGCTGCACATCCTCCACTCAGGTTGAGCGAGTCAGAGGATGAGGGCAAAAAACAAAAAGCCCACAAATTTGGATTTTCTTGAACAATGACATCATATGGGAAAAAGAAAAAGGAGATAGATAGTTGACACGAAAAGATCTGACCAATTTTCTAACCATTTTCTGCTGCGCATGTGAATTTTACTTAGAAGTTTCACTTCTCTTAATTATATATTTAATGTAATTTAAATGTTTAGTAGATATTGTTCCATTTTTAATTTATAAAAATTACATTATTTTAAATTTTTTCTATTAAAAACTTACTTTGTAAATTTGTTAAAGTTTTTTTGTAAATAACTATTTAATAAAATCCAATAAATTGAAAATAAAAGATAAATCCTAATTTTATCTTTTATTTTCAATTTATTAATAATTATTTTGGTCAAAAATTTTTGAAATTTTAATAAAATCTAATGTTACTACAACCTCCATAAAAGCGTCCTCCACTTAGTTGAGGGAAAAATTCTCCAGAATTTGTCTCGTAGGCTGAGGTTGATGCGAGTCTCAGATCAAATTTGCCTTCGGCTCCCATTCTGTAGGAATTGGAACCTCCATGGTCCCAGGTAACATCAATCCAACCTAAAAATTAAAAATTAATCATTAATCCAAAAATTAATCCAAAAATAGACCAACTCAAAAATAAATAACCATTGTGTAATTCTCCCGTGACTGTTCCTTCTCCTGATGGATTTCCGTCTTGATCTCTCCATTTCCAATCAATTCCTCTTACTACTCTGGCTCCAACTACTAAGTGTTTTAAGACTTGCGTTCTTAAAATTCGTCGCTGTTTTCTGAGATTAGCTTCAGCTTCTTTGGCAGCTTTTCCTAAAAAATATTGCTAGGTTTATTTATATATTTGGTGTAAAAGTTTTTTTTTTTTTTTAAAGTGAAACTTTTATTTTATCCTCTCAAATTTTTTGGCTCTTCTATCAGCATGTCGCGTTACAAGTCGTGACGTCAAGGGCCGTGACGCTACAAGTCATGACGTCACAATCCGGGACGACAAAAATAAGAAAGTTGAAATTTAATATATATAACGAATTATAAAAAAATAATTGTGAGATTTAATAATTCAATTTTTAAATTGATAAAATATAATTTTTAAAATAATTTAAAATGATTCAAATCTTCAATCTATATATATAATAGCGGTGTGTCTGTCCGAGCCAGCTCGCGGGGGGTCCAGGGGGGCGTAGATCATTTTCTGAAAATTTTCAGTTAAACGCCTACGATCCTAAAAAAGTTTGTTTCACTTGCATCGTGGTTTCATAAATCCACACAATGATTTTTTTTTGAGTGTTTTTTTATTTTAAATAAGATTAAAATCTTTTCATGTTAACAAAGCAAATATTTTAATCAGTTTGTATTTTTTTGAACACCTCGTTAATAACCTTAATGAACGTTAATTAAAATATAAACTTACCTAGATCTTCACAAACGCCAGTAACAGTCCCATATATTTCAAAACCAGACAAACTAAGATAATGGGTTTGTCCTGATGCGTTTTTGCCTGATTGCTGAAGACGAACATGTCTCCAGCCAATACGTTCACTTGGGGGTGGCTCAAGCGGCCAGGAACTTGTACTACCGGGCTCATTTAAAGAAACATCCTCCATATGGGTGTAGAGGGTGTTCCATGTAACTCCGTCTTTAGAGACCTTGAAAATCAAATTAAGATAATAATTATTATTTTGTTTTGAAAAGTTAATAAATAAAAAGTTTGTACTTGAAAAAGCCAGTTACGAAGAGCAGAACGACCATATCCCCGAGCGTGCCGGAGAGTATAGGATGAAGGCAATAGCCAAAGACCGAGATCAATGGCAAACCAAGCGCGCCGATCATCGTTAGTGTGACAATTTAGAGCACTAGAATCACGACTGAGAATATCTTCTAATCTACCATAAGGCAAATTTCGTCCATCGGAAGATGTCACAGCTACTAAGCCAAACTGGCCAGGGTTCACCCATTCAGAGCTTGTCCTGGAAAAAATTTCAAATCAAAAGTTAAGAGCAAGAAGAAATTGTGCGACTAATAGTTTTTGTTAAAAAAATATGGCGAGATAATTGCACATAACACAATTTAATAAATTACGGAGGAAAATTCAAGAAAAATTAAATATACTAGCTATAACCAAGGATGAAACTTAATGAGGATACGTGTAAGCAAGTTTCTTGGTAATGAGTTTAGAGTGTTTTTTCATTGCCAAGAAACTTGCTTACACCCATCCTCATATATACAACTTGCAGGCCACATCCTTTCCTAGATGAAACTTAATATCACACATACAAAAAAATTTAAAGAGAAATTTCCAAAAAACAAAATGGATCAAACTAAGTTATACTAATAAATACAAATTTATATTAATGTAGAGCTTTGTTTAAAGATGAAATTTTTTCAAACAAGCCAAGTCTATATATCGTTTCACGATCGCAAATTTGAGAGAAGAGTTTGTGTTTGAGCAAAAATTGCGCCTGAACTCATCGCACAAATTTGCTATCATGAAACAAATTTATATTTATTTATTTTTTAACCTAAAATGGTTGTAAATAAGTGTTGCCCAAGGATGATGTGATATAATGGCAAAATAATGAGAAATGCAGAAAAAAACCAGAAACACACAGAAAATAAATAAAGAGAACAGACTCTTTTGTAAATAATAAATACAATTTAACATTTATTAATTTAAATTGTAGGCTGTATGTGCAAATAATTGGCTATTTGTAAGATTGCACATACTGTATGTATAGGCAAAAACTTGTCCATGGCTCAAAATGAGCCCGGGCCAGCCTATTTTGGAAATTTAAATAACTTGGTCTCCACTAGTCCTATTTTGATGAAATTATGAATTTAAGCTCGGAGTAGAGAAAGGAAAGACTCTAAAGAACTTCTCACATTTGACTATTTATACATACCGCGCTATTATTATACTGTATTTTTGATAAATAAAATTGAGAAGTTAATGGCGTTATATTAGATGAGTAAATAAATTTGCGTCTTTTTTAAGTCAAATTCAGTACAGTATAGTTACAAATATATAATATTGAGTGAAAATTAAAAAATAAAACTATTGATGAGAAAACCAAGGCATCCAAAAACAAAAATAAAGAAAAAATTAAATTTTTTTTTTCTTTTGCTTTATTCAACGATACTTTCGACATTACGGCCGATTCTTCCGTCCCTCTTCAGAACATTTATTTTTTTCCTCGAAGAGAGAGGAGCTCTTGACAACTCCTGCCATAGGTGCGAAAAATATCTATGACATCTGGTTCAAGAGTGATCATTGCCAACCAAGAGCGGATCAAGGAGTTGTTCGGTGGGGGAGGGGGAGGGGAATTTGGTGTGACTGGTCGCACAGCACACAATGTTCTCTTACTTTCCGTAATTTAAAATTGCATTCTGTACTTGTTTACCAGAATATATATAACAAATCTAATTTTTAAGTATTAATTTTTGAAATTTTATATTAAAGATAAAATTTAATTTCCAAAAAAAAATTTTTTTTTTAATCTCGGGGGGGGGGGAGTAATTCCTATACCCCAACCCCACCCGCCCCTTGTATTCGCCTTTGCTGTAAACTGACGAATGTTTCGCACCCATACAAAAAAGTTCTGTCTTGATGAAGAACGGAATAATCGGCACAAAGCATCAAATTTATTTACTCTCATCGAATATAATGCCAATTTTAATTATCATTACTATATATAAAGCACTAGACATTCACTTCCGGGGTATGTAATGTGTTTATCACCCTCGCTGATTTTTCCGAGCCAGAGGTGGGGGGGGAGTCAGAGAGGAAAATTTAAAACTTTTGAGTCTTCGGCGAGCAATTGCAAAATTTCCAAACAGTGAATAAGAATAAATTTGATTCATTTGCTCGCCGGAAGCGAACAAGGGGGTCCAGGAGGTACAGTCGAAGGCGGACTTTGCGCTGGTCAAAATTATAATAATAGCGCAGTTTCTCAATATGTATAAATAGCCAAATGCGTGAAGTCCTTTAGAGTCTTTCCTTTTCTACTCTGGAGGTTAAATTCCAAATTTTAAGCGCAGAGTAGTATACAAACAGTATGTGTAAATAGCCTCATTCTAAATTGTATTGATCTGTACGAGATTATATATAATATCTTAAATATTATGTATATAGTTATTAGGTAATATAAATTGTACTCAAGGTTATTTGTTTCAATTCATTTTATTAACTTTATACGTATTTCGACACCATGTGTGTCATCTTAAGAAGTTTACAAATGACTGACAATTTTTATCTGTGGTCGGGCAAGGGTTGAGTTATTGGTTGGGTGGGGGTTGAGTACAATTTATATTACCTAATTAAATATGTTTCAACTAGTGCCAACGGTCGCCAGTATCAATTTAATTATGTATATAATTTATTATTTATAAATAAAAAATAAATTTACTTACTTTCCATTAGTTCCTATCCAATAGATTAACCCATTCTCGTCAAAATCATGTTGGTGTCGGAAAGTGATCGGTGCATTTTCTTTAATTTTTCTGACAAATGTGTAAGTTGATCTTTCGTAATCGTACCATTGCTTGGCAACCATCTTTAGGAGATATCTTTCTAGTTGGGAAACTGTGCTGAGGGGTTCCATTTTTAAACTTCTTCCTGTTCTATCAATTAGACTACTTTCTCCAGCTCCCTTTTCTAATCTAAATCGAAGTCTTCGAGTTAGAATCTTAAAAAAAAATATATTACTAAATTAATAAAATTTCACCCGTAGATGTGGTGTTTTAACATAAAAGATCTTAGAGGCCTAAGAGTGTTTTTTGGGAACAGGTACTTTAATCTAACCTAATCTTTCTCTACTGTATATACATTAGGGCGGGCCAAAAAATGGACTTTTTTTTTAACTTCCGACACTAAACATTGGTTCCTAGACATCTTTAAAAATTGCTCTCCAAAGATGAGCTCTTAATTTTAATAGGAAGGTCCTCCTCATCTCAGTTTTCCATTTTTTCTTCAGTACCATATAGCAAAATCCATATCTCGCCATTACTTGATGAATAAATGAATATTATAAAATGCGCAACATATATCTTTGTAGGAAATTGAACTCTCTACTAGAAGATATGGGAGGTCAAAGTTTTCTTTAATCAGTCTTTAATCCAACCTAATTTTAAAGAATCTTTACTTGACTCGATATTCTTTACTAGCACAATTGATAATATCGCAAAATTTTTGTATCTTTGAGTATTTGAAGCCCTTAAATAACTAAAAAACAAACAATCGTCTAAAACCCTATGTAAGATTTTTGATACTATTATGTAAATCAGGCGCCATATTGACTTGCCAAGTCAGTTCATTCATACTATCTATCTATTGCTCAATGTGTGAGCGAAGAATATTTGTCCATTTCGTGAATTACGTAAAAATTTTGTTGCCGAATTCGCGAAATAGGCATAAAATTGCCTAATACATGAACTCGGCAGAGGGCTTGCCGAATTAACGAAAACGGTAAGATTGGTTTATTTATTTGTGTTTTATACAGTATATTATTATCACTTACTTGCAAGCCATAACAAGATCCAGGCGTATCGTATAAAAAGAGCGGTAGCTTTTCTATGGACTCTAACACTGCTATTAATTTCCTTATCAAAATAATAAGGCTTTGATTGCCCGTATCATTCTATAAAAAAGAAATCAAAGATTAATAAGAAAAATTAAACCATATATATATTATATATGTATATATAAATTATATTATATATTGGGTTGATGCATAATTATCCGCCGTTTATATCGGCTCGTTTTTCATCAGTGAAATGTAGCGTTTTGTTTATTATTTTTGTATGAAAATAATCTTCTCTATTGTTTCAGAAAAATGCGTGTCGAAAACCATAGTCATATTCGCCATATTATGCATACTCTACCACTTGGAGAAAGGATGGAAAGCAGCACAGTCATTCCGCGATCTCAACGAACTTTTTGGCAAAGGAACATAAACGCCAGATAATTATGTATCAACCCAATACATTGGGTGTTTCATTTGAAACGAACATTTTTTTTTTTATTTACATGTTATTTAAATGGGAAAAATTCAACGATCGAGAGGAAGTACTTAAAATTAAAATTAAGGGCTGAAACTTCGAGGGATTTTTTTTTGATGTTTGGAACAATATTTCAGTGTGTCTGCGAAAATAAAAAAAAATAAAGAAAGAGCGAATGCAGATATTTTTATTTCGTTTATTCACTTCAAGCATCAAGGATGGTCGCAAATCTGATTTTGTCACAAGTTATAATATCTTGGCTCCAGAACAGCATGGTTTTCGCCGTGGGTGTTCCACGGCATCTGCTGCGATCACTTTTGTAGACCATATTCGAAGCTTTGATAGTGGTGTGTCCTTGGCGTTTTTTTGGATCTGACCAAGGCATTCGACACAGTGAACCATTCTAAATTGTTGGTGAAGCTGGAATCGTATGGTTTGAGGGGTGTGGTGAGCAGATGGCTGGGCTCTTATCTTGGTGGTAGGACTCGGTGGAGATTAATGGTTATAGGTCGGGGGCTAGAGATGTTGAGGTTGGTGTGCCTCCGCGCTCTGTCTTGGGACCTTTGCTTTTCATATTGTTTGTCAATGATCTTCCGAGACAAGTCAGGTCGAACAAACTTGTGATGTCTGCTGATTATATATCTGTTTTCTGTTGCTCGGAGGATTCTATGTTAATCAGGTTCTGAGAGGAACCCAGGATGCAGTTTTGGAAATATCCCGTTGGTTTGAGGAAAATGATCTAATATTAAATAAGAGTAAATCGTTAGTTATTTATTTTAGGTGCAGAGGAAACAAACTCGAGGATGATTTGGTCCTTTTGGATGGAGAGATCGGCTTGTGTGACAATACTAAATTCTTGGGAACTTATATTGACTGTGAACTTAGGTGGAGCTCTCACATTGATCATCTTTGTGGAAGAACCGCGTGCTTCGCTATACGTAGGCTGTGTCATATTGTTGGTTCGGAGGCTGCTAGGACTTTTTCATGCCGTCCTCTATTTAGGCAGAATTTCCCGGATTTTCCTTTCCTTTCGGATTCCCACTCCAAGAATACCAGAAATGGGAACCATTTATTAATCCCAAAGCATAAACTTTCAACAAGTGAGAGAAATCCATACTATTTATGTACAAAAATTTATAACAACCTGGTATTATACTATAAATGAATTCTGTAATATTTGATGTATTTACAGAGAGTTCCATACATGTATGTCTCAAGGAACAAATAAAATTATTATTATTATTAATAAATAATAGCTGCATTCGCAGCAAGATCTACTCAGCTATCCAGTTCACACTAATATAAAAAAAATGTTCGTTTCAAATGAAACAACCTAATTTATATAGTAATATAAAAAAAGTTTACCTGAAAACAGTCTTTAAAGATTTTGACTCGTATTTTATGTAATTGATTTTCAATCTTAAAATGTTTACTCTCAAATTCTTCACTAGGAAGTATTGGAAACGTTAGGAAATGTAAAAGTGCATGGACGAGTCCACTGCTATGAAGTTCATATGCCGAAATCAAATTATCTTCTTTAAGCAGAATTTTTAATTCTTCTAATATAGGAACGATCTGAGAATAGGTCTGTCAAAAAAACATATTTATTATTTAATATTCTTAAGAATTTTAAATGGAATTTAAATAATATTTAAAAATTTACTTGTATAGTTGTCTGAAGCGAAGAGTCTTGGCTGTTTGGACGTTGGCAAGCCAACTCGATTTGAGCAACTATATTGGATAATTTGGCGAAAACACCTCTTGGCTGCGCCTGGGCGGCTTTGAAATACTTTTCATATATATCTGTGGCAAGCGATTTGATCTAAAAACCAAATTAATTTTATGAATATTTTTCAAATTAAACTGATGATCATTTAATATTAATAAAAAAAAAAAAGAAAGTAAATACTTTTATTTTAACGGCTTCTAATTTGGATCTTAGTCTTTTTCCCTTCTTGCCAGACCATCCTGCACAGAATTCAGATCCTAATGATGTTTCGGCCGTAAAAGAATGTTTGGTACCTCTATTGGATTCAAAAATGAATCCAGGAAGATCTTCTCTAATGATTGTGGCTTGCTAATTAAACAAAAAAATGAAAAGGGTTCATTTCTAATGAGAAGAGCGGCTGAATAAGGAACGGTGCAGTGAGGGACAATATAAAGTCCCACCCAGAGGGCTGTAACCTGGCCTGGGACGCGCAGGGCTCTAGAGCCAGGTAGACCTCTGGGTGGGACTGCGAGCCCAGCGGGTCCCAGGCAAGGTTACAGGTCCCTCTGGGTGGGACTTTATATTGTCCCTCAATGTACACAGTAACTAAATAAAATTTTTTATTTGTTACATTAAGGATGCCATGCAAATCACTTCTTGGAATGTAATATATTTTAAAATAGGATAATACCTGTTGGCCATCACTGTTGTGAATATGTAATTCACCATCTTTGCGAGATATCAACGTCCAGTTGCCAACCACGAGACCAACTGGACCCGCTTTTGTTAAAATTGGTTGACTTGCAGTGTTAGGTTTGACCTTAAATAAAATCGAGATGTTTTACTTTTTTGTTTATAATTAAAATAATAATATTTATAACATACTTGATTACGGGCTCGTTGTAATTTTTCCAAAAACTCGCCTCTGTTTTCTAAAAATAATTTATTATTAAAATTATTAAAAAATACAGTTTTGGACCTTTTCATTTGAACAACTTATACATATATAATACTGAGCTGTTGCTATTACTGTATTTGTCTAATCTTATTGACTGGTACAGTGGGCGTCACAAATGCCTGATTTGCTCGAAAGTAGAGCTTTAGCTTAGGCAACCAAAAGGCTTAGCTTTCGGCAATGTTATCTTAAAAGTAGCTTTTCCCCTTCAGTTCCATTAAAAAAAGATGATTTATTTATTTTAAAAATATTGATTAGGTTGACTAAGCTCAAGGCACCATCCTTAAGAAGATTGGGCACTTGTGGCGCCCCCTGTACTTGACAGTATAGGCCTATAGGACGTTCTTTTTAAAATTATTATGATAAAAATTTCAAACAAAGCGAAGATCCATGTATTGTATTAATACACCAGATGGACAAGCTTAGGCCTTTGTGATAATTTCTTCAAAGTATTCAATCAATTTATTATTAATTTATATATAATTTTAGATAAATATTTTAGGTATTAAAATCTTTAATTTTCTTAATTATTTTAATTTTAAGAGTAGAAAAAATATTTACCTTCTGTGGTGAGAGTTTCCGTGTTTCTACTTTTGCCTAAAATATAAATTAAATTTTATAATCAAAGGAGTTTTAAAAATATCTTTAAAAAAACATTATTTACCTGAATCTGAACCACCTTCTGGACTTCCACTAGAATACATAGTTGCCAGTTTACTATCTAATATGAATCTAAACCAGCCATTGGAACCATTAGAGAGTTCTAATGCAGCTGCATCTGACCAGATGTAGAGACAATCGCGTCCGCGACAGATGCACCAGTCTCTCCAATGATAGGCCTTGCCAGTCACAATTTCCCTCGCATCCTCAAGCATTGGTTCAGGATCACCTTCCTCCTGAAAGATAATTTTATTCATTTCCTTTATTGCGAAAATAAAATTTATTCTAAGTGAAAAAAATAATTACAAGTTCTTCCTTAAATGAATTTTGAGATTCAGTTGGACCTGCTAAATTAATTACTTTACAAAATACACCAAGCCGAGCAAAGTGCTCCAAAAATATGTCTTGAGCCTTCAGCATAAGATCTTCTATAATATGCAAAACGACGAGATGCCCATCATCGTCCTCCTAAAAAATATAAGAAATTTATTACTAGCAAAATTATTATTTTTTTTTAAATGTTAATAAATAATAATTCTCACCTCATTATCTAATACTGTAGCTAAAACCTCAACTAGAATAGTTGCTAAATTCGATGTTTGATTTTCTGGATCACAAAGTTCGTTAAGTAATGTAGAATGTATCGCATGGACCATCTTTTTTATCAGTAGAAGACTAGCTTTTCTGTTTTGGACATATATATAACAAATTAATGTTTATATAAGTAATGAATTTTTACTTAATTTTTACCTGATAGAAGTTAGCATAGTTGATTGAAAAGTAGAACAGAAAACAGGCAACAAAAGACGGAGGTATCTCGGAGCCATTTCAGGATCTCCTCGTGGGCCTTCAACTTCTTCAGGATCAACGAAATCGGCTTTCTTTTCTTTTTCACCATGAAGCATCCATTCTCCTTTAGAAATATTTTTATGGTCAGTCTAACATGATGAAGAGGGCTTAAAAATATTAAGTATAATAGGAAGTTACGAGGGGTTTTTGTCCTTAGAGGTAGACAAAAATAATAAACATATTTACTTTCTCTTACCCTATATATGAAATATATAGAGAAAGTATTGCGATTATGTCAAAAATTCGATGTCGAGATATTGATGGATATACTCGTTTTGAGGTATCCTGAGTTCAAAAAAGTGGGTCCCGCAAATTGGTCTGTGTGTGTTAATAAATAATAATTCTCACCTCATTATCTACTCGTAATAATGTAGTTTCTATCAGGTAAAAATTAAGTACTACTGGACATTTTTAACCATGAAGGAAATGAGCTACGAGGTTGAAATTTTATATTTAAGTTAGGCACCCCCCGAAGTCGTGTAAATAAGCTTTTAAACAAAATCGGCCAAAAAGTAATAGTACTTTTTCAGTTTTTTTTTAGTTTCTCAAAATTCGCACCAACGATTTTGTTTAAAATTCAAAAATCAATTATTTTTTTGATGCTCTTTAAAATGTATATTCTCATTTTGTCATTGAAATCTTCTTAAGACCACTTTACTCTTGTATTTCCTAGGAAAAATGGTTGCCATGGTAACAGAATTTAAATTTTTTTCTTTTTAGATTAAAATTCATATAAATCAATTATTATTTAGATGCCCTTTTACAAAATATATCAATAATATTTTGTGAAAATTGTTTGAAGTTCACTTTGCTGAAGTAATTCAGAGTTTCAATTTAAAATTTTCTTTCCGGCTCTTCCTTCCATAGAGCCAATGTTAATCCCAATGGGGATTTGTATGTTAATTTCGATTTAAAAGGGGGTCCCCCCCCCCTTTGCAACTTTTTACACCTTTAAAAAAAATTTTTCCAATTTTCTTGAAACTTTGTATTTATTTAGAATTCTCTATCGAGTATAAAATATCCAAATATGAGATTAAAATTTTGAAAAATAACCATAGTTTATTTCAAGCAGTCAACATTTAAAATACACAGAGCCTATGGAAATTTTGAATCAATTGACTTTTTTACTTTTTACTTATGAAATCCAAGTGGTTAAGCCATCATCAGGTCTATAAAGGAGAAACATATCTGCAATTAGTGAATACAATATAATAAAAGCAACTATGTTACAAAGTCCCTTTTATTATATTGTATTCTCTCACTAATTGCAGTTATGTTTCCCCTTTATAGACCTGATGATGGCTTAACCAGCCGAAACTGTATTTAGCGCAACAGTCGTCTTGTCAAATAAATCCTGTATAAAAGAAAAAGATCTTTATTCTTTTACTTCATCTACCTCTAACTAAGACAAAAACACTTCGTAGCTTCCTGTTATACTTACAATTTGACGTCACTTGGTCAGTTTCAAGATTAAAAATATTAAAATATAAAAAATTACCGGGAGACTGAAGAATAGCTGCAACTTCACGATGACCTTCATCAACTCGTTCTCGTGCCTTATCAAGAGGTGTTTTTCCATCTTCATCCCTTAAATCTGGATTAGCTCCATGACGGAGAAGTACTTTTGCTATTGCTGGGCGTCCAAAGCAGGCAGCGTAATGAAGAGATGAAGATCTCTGCCCTAATGATAAATTTAAGAGAATTATAAAGAAATTTTATATAAACTTTAGAGGATGGATAGATAATCTTCTTCTTTCTTAGCCTTATTCCTGCACTGCGGGGTCGGCGGAATGGTTTTTTTTTTTTACCACCGGAAGAAATAGAACAGGCCGGCCCGTGGCAAGGTCTGACGCCTGTTGAAAATATAGAAGGAAGGGACAGACATGTAAAGAACATAAGGACTGCCAGTCCCAGCTCGGGTAGCTCATGTTCGCCATCCAGGTACGTGCCCACAAGATGTGGTTTCCTGAGCATAATGGATAGATAATCCAGACAGTTTATTAAATATATTATCATTGCATAAGGTCCGAAGGCCAATGGTCGCATGCAACCAGGGCGAGGCAACTCAGAGAAGGCGCTGCGTTCCCTATCTGCTTTCAACTAATGGATACCTTTTGTGTTTCACGATATTTTATGAGGCTCTATATTATTTTAATAAATAGATAAGAATTGGTGGCAGTAAATAGTCTTAGTTTTACTAAAAAGTACGTAGGTCAAAATAAAAAAGTTTTGATGCCGGATTTTGCTAGAAAATAAATAAGCTAGAGCAGCCGTTTCCAACCTCCCTCAAAATTTATAATAAATTATAAAAATTACCTTTATTAACGTCAGCTCCTCTCTCGCAGAGGTATTCCACCATTTCCTGAGTTCCAAAAGCTGAAGCCCAGTTGAGTAAAGTTTGACCAACATCGTCCATAAAATTTACTTCAATACCTAGAAAAAACAATAATTAAAAAGATGAGATTTTAGAAAATTTTGGAAAATATTTTTAATTGATAATATATGAGTTGTTGCTGGTTTCAGAGAATGATTTGACGGGAGAAATAAAATAGCAAAAATTTTCAGGAATCGCCTTATACCATATAATTTGCAAATATTTCGGCCGGCTTAACGCCTGGAAATCATTAGTGCAGGATATAGTTCTTTGGCGATCCTTCGTCTGGTGTCTTTAAACTTTTGCATGAAGAGAGGAGGGGAAGACGAGCATTCAAGTGTTCGTTCCCCTCCCCTCTTCATGCAAAAGTTTAAAGACACCAGACGAAGGATCGCCAAAGAACTATATCCTGCACTGAAAATGGCCAGGCCTAGGCCGGCCGAAATATTTCCAAATTATATGGTATAAGGCGATTCCTGAAAATTTTTGCTGTTTTATTTCTCCCGTCAAATCAATATTTTTAATTGTTAATAACCTTGAAAAAAAAAAAAAAAAAAAAAATTACCTCCTGACTCAATGGTTTCAATAAGAGCATCTGTGTCTTTACTTCTAATACAATCTATGAGTTGGCGATGTGATTTTTCTCCGGCGCTGTCCATCCGACGAAGTCTGGGAATTAAAGTGTGACTTATATTTGTGGAACCTCCTATACTTCGACCAAGTGCTGAACGGCCTTCAAAAAGAAGTACAAGAAGCAGATCTACTAAACGCATAGTATCGAGACAGCAACTGAAATTTAAAAAATAATACATTAAAATATATACAAATAACACAGGCCTGAGATGTAAAAATTGTTTGTCTAAAGTATTTTCGAGTGCTAAATTTAGGAAAGATTGTGAAAAAATTCCATCACATACAGTTTTAGTAAGGCGACACCCCTTAATAATATGCAGAGAGTTATAATACATATAGATTTTAAGTTTCAGTCAAATCGGAGGTCATTTAGAGGTGCGGCAAACGGCTACAAGATTAGAAAAATCGGATTTTTTTAAATTTTTGTTTCTCTTTGGACATCCCTAATACAATTTTTCTGTTCCCTGAATGCAAAAAAACATATTTTTAGGATATTCTATAATTCTTTGGCTTTCCAAAAAGCATTCGTTGGTGAAAATCTGTTGATTATTAACAAAATTATAACAAAATAGTTAAAATATATATATAATAGCTCAAGTGGTATTTCTATGAGTAAAGCGCCTAAAAGATAGGGAGCCCAAGTGTTTTTTTTTTTTTTTACCAGACTTTGATAACTGTTTTGTTTATAATTTCGTTAATTATAACAGATTTTCACGAACAAATGCTTTTTGGAAAGCTAAAGAACTATAGAATATCGTAAACATATGTTTTTTGCATTCAGGGATCAGAAAAATTGTAATAGAAAATTGTATTTAAAGTAAAAAAAAAAAAATTAAAAATTGTTCATATCATACAGTAAATGGTGTTGAATTCCCTTTATATGATTTTTTTTTAAAGAAATTTTATGAGAAATAAAAATAAATAAAGGTTGAGTTCCAAGCAACATTTCATTCATTATTTCCCCTCATGTTTTTTTGCATTTTGTAGAAAAACCTTAGATGATGGAAAAAAACCATGGTCATATTTGGATTCAGGACAGCGCAAAATATAAAGTTTAGCCATCAAACTTGAGACAATTTTCAAAAATTGAAAAAACGCAGGCCTGTGTAATCAATTGATTAAAGAATTTAAATAATGTTAAGTTAAAAATAAAAATAAAAAATATTTACCGTTCATCGCCGTTTAAGGCTTTTTCTATAGCATCAGGTAGTTGGGATCTAAGAAGGGCCTAAAATAAAATTGTAAATAATAATAATAATAATAATAATAGTATATAATTGAAATAAAGGAGAGAAAATGAAAAATTCAAGTCAATCAACGAATAAAAAATATTTTCAATTATCTTTCCTTCTCTTTCATGAATGAATATTTCCGCGTTTGAATAAATTTCAATAATATTTTGTTTTTATATTGATAATTAAAAACATATTAAGAAAACAATTTATAATATCAATAATTTTTAAATCTGTTAATAATTAAAAAGAAAGAAATTAGAAAGAGAATCGAAGTGTATGATTGACATTTTCTCTTAATAATTGAGGAAAATAATTACATATGTAATGGTAGGAGAGCCTCGGCAGAGGGTTGACAAAAGACTAATAATTGTTGAGACAGAAGCGCTTGTTTTGGTTTCTGAGTTGGCGGAACTTCCTGCACTACCTGTTGTACCTGTTTATAAAAATATTTTAATTATTAAATAATACCTCAATTAATATTTATTTACATTTAAGGTTTACTACAATACTATTTCGTTTTAATATAAAATTAAGAATTAGGGGATAGGGGGCTCAAAAATCTCTAAACCTCTCCCCCCCTCCCAAAGGATTTAAAAGAGAAAAAAATTTTTAAGCAATATAAGAGATTAAATTAAATACATTTTCATTTTAACAAGTTTTAGCTTTTTTTTTTTTGTAAAAAATTATTTTTGCCCGATCTGCCCTCTCCATTTTTCAAGTCATATCAGTTCGGCATGTATATTAAAATTAAATTCTATTTTACCAGATGTAGGTCCAGCATTTGAATGACTAGCTGCTATAGAAAGGCGCACTAACAACTCATCAACAAGTCCATGATCTGCAAGAGGTGCTGGATCGACACCACGACGTGTGAACCGATCGGAAAGGGATGCGAAGCAACGCAACGCTCCATCTGAAACCTAGATATATTTCAAAATTAGTGTAAAATAAACCAAAATAAAAGCTATATTAAGTTACATGACACCAATTCAAGTAATTATTCATATACATAGGCGTAAGCATAAATTTATAATGGAAAGTTCAGGAGCAATAATTTTCCCTCCTCAGGTAGATAGGAAAGGCGAAGTCTTGAGATAAGTGTCTTAATAGCTACTTAATTAATTTGGACTAAATTTCAAAAGATTTGGTCCAGGAGATGCTGAGAAAATTATCGTTGTTAATAAATATTTGAGGCCTTCGTGTCTCTCCCAATTGTCATGAGTATCTTAGATTTGTAATACCATTCAGGGAAAGTGTATACCTCGAGTTACAGTCTATGAATTAGTTGTATTGTAAATCTTATTTATTCTATAGATATAAAATCTTAGCTTACTTGTGCATCATCGTGTTTTAAAAGAGTAGACAAAGCTGCAACACAGACTGGTAAAGTAGAATCTTGTGGCTCCATTTTTGTGCATAATCTTGAGACTACAGCCATTGAAGAACGGAGGGTATCTTTATGCACACGAGTTGCATTATCCCGAATAAAAGAAAGAACACAATTAAGTCCTCCAGCTTCAAAAACAGCACCAGCTTCTCTGGTACAAATTAATTCTAAGACCTGGAAAAGAATATTTAAACATTTAAAAATTATTTCATGATATTATAATAAACTAGAGTTAAAATAATGATATATTACCTTAATACATTGTTCGGAGAGGTCTTTACTTGTGCGGCTAGCAAGTTCAGCAACGGTTAATCGATTGCAAATTGCTTTAACAGCACCTTCCATAGAAATAATCCGACGAGTACACTCGGCACTTACGTCTAGGTAATAAGTTATTGCTCTTGCTGTTACTTCTAAAACATTATCGGGGGCTGCTTCGTCCAAAAAAATTCTGCAGAGGGCTGGTAAAAAAGTGCGTGGAGGGCAACTAAAAAAAAAAAAAAAAATTATAAAAATTAAAAGAACGTTAAAAGAAAGAATTTTTCACATTAAGTTAAAGAATTATGTTTATTTTTTAATGGGATTTATTTTTTTAACGTGATAAGAATAAAATAGAATTCCAACATTTTGTTACTACAGCTAAAACGATTATGAGAAGTTTTTTTTTTTTTAATGAATGAATAATGTACTCGTAAAAGAAAGAGAAAACAATAAAATGTTATCTTTTTAATCGTATTAATGACTCATGAGATAAGAAAGAGTATACAGTGGAACCTCGCTTAACGAGTTTAATTCGTTCCAGAATCAAACTTGTAAAGCGAAGCGCTCGTTATGCGAAACAATTTCTCCCATAGAAATTCATGTAAAATACGATAATGCGTTCCATGTCAAAAAAATACTCTCTTATGGCTGTTTTCTTCCGGGATATTTTTGCAAGGGTTTAATAAACTTTCACACAAAAAATTACAAATCTATTTCCTGATTATCTTCCTAATGATTAATTCAATTAATTTTTATTCATGTACATTTAAAACAATATAACACAAGTTTGAGAAAATGTGCGATCACAAGAGGCACTGCCCGATGCTACCTTATATGTAATAAATTATTAATAATGAAAAATTTGATACTATTTAAGAAAACCCCTTTTAATTAATAACATTAAATTTCTAATTTAATTTTTTTTTTTTTTTTTTTGTAAATTGTAATCACTAAATTTAGAAGTGCGCAAATATTAAATATAAAAGCCAAATTATAAACTAAATGGAAAGACTTTTGTTTTGACCAAGTCCGTGTTTTGTACTCTTTATGCGAAAAGTCGCTCGTTAAGCGAATCATTTTTTTACAATTTTTTTTTGCTCGTTATGCGAATTACTCGTTAAGCGAGGTTCTACTGTATTTCTTTATAGAGTGACCATGATAATTATATAAAAAAGTATTTATAAAATACATTTTTCTCAGAAAAGTTGTATTATTTTTTTAAATAAATTTGAAATAATTTGTATTAAATACAAATACCAGCCCCTAACATCTCTGGCTTTTTTCAGGTATAAATCACAAATCCAGTGAATTCTTAAATTTATATCTAATTTACATTGTTAACACTTAATTTCAAATTGTAGATCATTAGATAAAATTTGTCTCTGAATTAAACTAATAATCTCTCTTCAGTCATTAGTGTCAAATCTGACATGTTGTGGTTACTCTGGATGGTAACTTTCATGGGAATGATAATGAGGTGGGTTCCCGTTTCCTTACTCAGGAGGAGGCATCTCAAATAGAGTTGAATAATTTTTTGGCATGAGGTGGATTTGAACTCGAGTTGTCTTCAACCCAGGATTAAAAGCTTAGCTGCTTTATCCCCTCGGCTAACGTTTAATGCAAAAGTTGAAGGACTGAGAATGAGAAAGACCAAAGTCAAAGTTTTTCCAAAAGTTGTTTTTTTATAATATAGTTGCATTGAAAATAGAAGAAGCAGATAAAGTCAAAGTTGTATGAGATAAAATTCACAGAGATTCATGTTGGTTTCATAACCTTCTTTTTTTTCACATGACATGAAAAAATCCCAAAGAGAAAGGATATAGAATATTTATTTAGGGCCCATTATCTGATTTTTCAAACACCCTCCTTAAATACATGCATTCAATATAAATTAATGATATAATGAACATCATTATTGATGAAATAAATAATCAAGAATATTGAAAGTTTTTAGTGTAGACCAGTATATAATTAAATTAATTTAAAAAGTCAGTAGTTTCTTTCTTGGTCAATTCACAGATGGTAATAAAGGATATAAATAAAACGAATTTCTTAAAAATTAGTTGCATATTTCAGAGCATCATTTTAGATATCTGGCTGACAAGTTTACACAACTTCCACTTGTTTCACAATGAACGCGTCTTCAGAGCCAATTTTAACTACAAATAACACATTATATTGTAGTTAAAATTGGCTCTGAAGACGGCAGTTCATTGTGCCGAAACAAGTGGAAGTTGTGTAAACTTGTCAGCCAGATATCTAAAATGATGCTCTGAAATATGAAACTAATTTTTAAGAAATTCGTTTTATTTATATCCTTTATTACCATCTGTGAATTGACCAAGAAAGAAACTACTGACTGTTTAAATTAATTGAAATAATCAAGTTTTATTTATTAATATTATATATTTATATTATTTATAATATTTATAATATTAATATAATAATGGGATAGCAAGAGTCGTGGGAGCGACTCGTTGCCGTGCAAGGAAAAAGCAAAAGAAAGCAAAGGAACTCCATTTTAAGGAAATTGTCCGAGAATAAACCTATCTAATATTTATTTTATTTATGAAATCTCCCTTAGTGAGATGTGTTCTCTCTTGGCCGACATGTTTTAATTAAATTTTATCGCGGCGATAGCAAGCAGCAGTGATGGCGATATGTCGCGAGTCGCTGGGAGATATATCGCGCATGTGTGAATCCTTTTGTATCGCCCCCAAATAAAATTCCATTGAACCAGCCGTTGCGGGTCCCTCGCGACTATCGCTAGCAACAATCGCCAGCGATAATATCGGCCCCGTGTGAACGCCGCCTTAATACTACCATTTAGATGATATTCCAATAGATTCCAATGACCCATTGCATTTACATAGACGAGTCGTCCCTAAGACGACGATTATCAAGAAATATTTTAAATCTGCGTGAAAAAATTATTTTGTGAAACTTTTCTCTTTCTGGGCGAATATTTCAAAAAATTTTTAAGATATCGGAACCAAATTTTTTTTTATATAAAACTAGAATAAATAAGGATTATTTTGAGCACAAATTCAAAAAAAAAAATTCATGTCCCAAACCGACTAGCGGAACTCAAAGTTGAGATTTTGCCAGGCCAAAAGTTAGTCACATATTTTTCCTTCATTCTTTTCTTCAATTTTCAAAATTTTAGACAAAGCTACAGGTTTCCCTGCTGGACCGATTTGGATGAAATTTAAAATACAAATAGATACTATCGAAAATCCGATACCTTTGATATAAAATTTCATTTTGGATCAAAAGTGACTTTTTGAGAGGTATTCAAAATTTCAAATTTGTCCTATCTTTAAGCATGGCGAAAAGACAATTCTGACTATTTTGCCACCCTGATGATGTCATTTATCAACAAATCTATTAATATTAGTAATTTTCATCCCTAACGGAATTAAATTTTTTAGGATAGATCCATTCAGATACAAATAGATTAACGTGATAAGAATAAGTGCTACCAACATAAAAAAGATAAAAATTCTAAAAATTTATAAAATTTGGTCAAATCCTATGTTTATTGATTGGAATGGATACCAAACGATGTATTTACATTGTTTACAGTTTTGAGTACATAATAAAAGATCTGTTCATGGGATAGCTTAATATTTAATAAAAAAACAATGATTAAATAATATTTAAATGTAATATTTTACAAAAAGAAGTGAAATCTCAGCCAAAAACATCGGAGATGCAAAATGGGGTGCCTCGCTTTAGTTTTGCCCGGAGTCAAGGTGAAATCAAAAAAATGCGCCTCGCTTCTCTGAGTTATATAAAATCGAGGATATATGAAACAAATAAAATTCTGGAGGGGTTTTATTTAAGTGAAAATATTACCTTGCTTTTATATAACTCAGAAAAGCGAGGGGCATTTTTTCACCTCGACTCTGGGCAAAAATAATGGGAGGCGCCCTCTTTGCATCTCCGATGTTTTTGATTGAGATTGAAATAATACCATATATTCTAAAACCTGAGGGTCCTATGCCACCAAAAATAATCCAGAAATCATTTTTTACAATCCTGTGATAGAGAATAAAAATAAGAGAAAGTAATAAGTTACTGTTTGGTGGCTTTGGTCTTTCTCATTCGTAATCCTTGATTAATTAATTCGAAATTGTGTTCATTTTTGAATATATATCGGCAAAAGTGATATTTTGATTACCTTTCAAAGCAGCGGTCCACATTATCAGACATTAAAAGAAGCATGCATAACTGTTCCAAAGCTATTAGTTGCATATCACGTTCATCTCCTTGGCCCATACTGAGCCATTCAAGCAACGTTTCTGGGTCTACGTCTACCATCTGAAAAATAAAATAGAAATAATTATATTAATATTAATAATTAATGATCTAATATTAATTGGGAAAGTTTTGTTAATTGCCTCAAATTAATTACAAAAATAAGCTAAATGCACCGGTAGTTGGACATGTATTAATAATTGACCATTTGAGTTAAAAAGTGAACTAAATAAATAACTAGATTGCCAATTTTAAATAATTCCCTGATATTTTTGGAAGTGATTAAATATTTGGAAGTTTTATTTGAGAACACTTTATACTAAGTGAATAGCTGTGATCTATTGTTGGAATGGGGATTACTAGAGGATTTTTGTCATATTTCTGAAATATTTAACGTAATTTATCACGCATTTATGGAATGAGAAAGCCTCATTTAAAAGATCTGATGAAATATAATTTGATAATGAATATTGGTATAGGATAGTTGACATTAATTTAAGATATTGAATTTTCCATTTTTAAATGAAAACAAAAATAATGAAATATCTTTAATTAAAAAGGAAGGGGGGGGGGGGGGGCATCCTTCTAGAAAATTACTAACTTGATCATATACCAAGGATCTTAGACAAGATGCAATTGAGAGAGATGGGTCTGAAATTCTCAATTCTGACAGGACTAGGTATTTTTGGATTTGGACGTATAACTACCGTTTTCCAGACAGATGGATAATATGAAGGCTGCAATGATAGTTCGAATATGTCTGTTATTATTGATAAGAAGCAGGGGAGTGAGATTAAAAAATGTTAAGGATATTTTATCTATTCCTGCTGGATTGAATCTTTTCTTGAGAAATGAAAGTCAGGGGTGGTGCACTCCAATGGGAGAATTTGAAATTGTGTGACGTCACGATTGCCACCTCCAGTGAGATTTTGACACTTTTATCCGCTAGAGAGCAGGGTAGTCAACCGATGAAATGATCATGTGATTTCTATTCTACTCTGTGATGAAAGTCTAATGTTTGAGTGAAACGACATTTAAAAGATTATAACTATCCTTATGAGTTGGAGATCTGATATTATAGCTGACCTAGAATTATGAGTGAAATGTTCATTGAGAGTGTCTAGGTCAAAAAGCAAAGGGGGCTTCTTCCCTAGCTGATCCTCCATGTTAAACTTCTTAGAATTTTCCAAAGGATCAGTAGTATTGTTAAATAGTCTTTAGGCTTTAGGGGTTCTTTATTATATTTCTCCATACAGGCAAGAATTATTTTATTTAACATTTCGATTTTAATATTCATATTTTGCTTGCTTTTAATGCCCTTAAAATTCATATTCCCAAGATCATAAATATCATTTCACTTTTAGAATCCCGAGTTTTTTTTTTTTTTTTTTTTTTGTGGGGGGAGGTGGGATTTTTGTTTTGGTAGGTTTATATATAAATCAATGAGGATTCAGAGTCCCTAGCAGAGAAACTAGGATTAACGATTTGTTCACATTATGGCGATGTAGAACAAATGCATCCATGTTCTCGCCTATTAGGATATGTATTACTTATAACAATTTTGATAGGGATCATGACCTTCCGGATCTGTTCAGCTGCTCTTTGGTTTCATTTAAAAGAAAAATAAAGGGAGTTTTGTATAATACTTAAAAATTGATATTTATGATAAAGTTAAATGTTCTTTATTTTATAAGTTTTATTGTTAGACAAATAAGTATTTTTTAATTATTTTGTGATTAATTTTGTTTTTATTTTATTATTTTTTTTTTTCTCTTTGCTGTAGAGACTAATTATATTTTGACTAAAAATATAACTCAAAAATATTGTTTCTTTATGTAGTGCCATTCCTTCATTGGGATATTTATTTCCTGTGGAATGGCCACTTTTCTGTAATAAATAAATAAATAAATAAGGCCATGAGGAGATAGAGACGGAACTGGGATTTGCCGATGTTTTCAAATTCGATCATTTTCGTGTTGATTAACAATAATTAAACCTATCCACCCTCCATCGAGATATGATGTGTTGGTCGTAGGTGAACATTTTACAGATTTAAAGAATAAATTAAATAGCTCAAACACATCTATATGGTGAATCCCTATTGTAATTTACATTGAAATCACTCATGACAACTATATTAGAGAATAGTGGGATATATATGTACAATAAATTTTCTAAATCCCACTTTGGGTGGGCAATATACCACCAAAACAATATTACAAATTTTAATAGAGACTTCCTTAGAATCAGCCAACATGCGATACACACTATGTTGTTTCTAATATAATGGCCCCCTCACCGCGCCTTCCATCTCTATCTGTACGATAACGATTGAAATTTTTCAAATAAACCGAATATGATGAGACCGGTTGTTTGAGCCAAGATTCTGAGACACAAATTGGTTAATCTTTACTATAGGACTCCAAGCCACCCAGGGGGCGCTGGCTTACACTTCACTAGTTGACTCTTTTGACATTAGCCGAGAATTCCCTAGTTGTTTTATATTTTTTTTAATCTAAGGAAACCGAACTGCGACCGAAGGGCCGAAACAATTAGGTCGGGACCCCTGCAAGTTGTTTAAAAAAAAAACAAGATAATTACCTTAACCTGGCCGAAGCCATGCCAGCGCCCCTTGGGTAGCTTGGAGTCCTATAGTAAAGATTAGCCCACAAATTAAATAAGTTATTATTTTCGAAAAAAATTTTATACTCATCATAGAGAGCACGTATCCAAACAATCATATGAAAGATGACCAATTCATTCATTTGGGATATGTATAATAAATAACAACAACACCGACGAGGACATGGCCATGTATACACGAGTAGTTTATGTGTACTGATATTAGAATATATGAAGAAAAATGTAAAAAATGCCAAAGATTTTTTGAGATATAATAAAAATAAAAATAAGTTAAGTAATTATTATAAAAAAGTTTTTGCAATTAGTTACATACAAATTAATATTTCTCTTTTCTCTTCCACCCTTCTTTTTTATTTTTATTGAGGGTAGTTTATACATCCCTTTAATAATTTTATTATTAATTAATATATATATAAATATTTTAAATTTAGAAAGATAGTTTATAAAAAAAAAGTAAAATGGGATAGAAAAACACACACCATGAAAAAGAAATAAATACAAATGGCATTAAAAAAAGGAATCTCTATAAATACTCTTATATCGGTAACCTTTAAGAATTAGTCAAAATATCTTCTTAGGTAAAGGATTAAAAAAACTTTCCAAATATATTTTTATAAAATAAAATAACCATTTCCTGGGAACAGGTGGACAGACGAACAGACAGGCATTAGTTTTCCAAAGGGATTTAGTTGCTGGATTTTAAAATAGTTTAAAAAATTTATTTAAACTATTAATGACAGAAATTGTTTCCAAATAATAATAAACAAGAGGTCAAAGGGAAAAGATTTCTCCGCAACGACCTCGACCCGACTGGATTTTGATTCGGAGGTAAACGGTTAAAAAAAACAGTCGAACAATTTGATAAAATGATCGGAACTAAAAATATTATTTAGAATCAATGTTTGTTTTTATAAAATTTTCTTAGAGTGAAAACTTTCTTTTTTGGGAAGCAATCACTTATTCAAGCACAATTTGAAAAAATTCACAAAAAAAAATTTTAATATATTTTTTTTCCAAACGAAATATATTTTTTTTCCTTCTTTTTTTTAATTATAATTTATTTATCTTTTGTTTATTATTTAGAATAATAATCCAGAAAAATTACAAATTGTATTAAAAATATAATTTAGAGAATTTATCGTTATATCTCTTTTAAATAAATATAAAATGATTAAAAGTATATGTTAAATTCCAATTTCACAACATAGTAATTAAAATTCATTTGATTTTTGGAAGATTTCATTTATTAAAAAGATATTAAAATTTCAATATTAAATCTTAAAAATGATGGCAAATGTTAAAAAAATTTTTATAGGGGACAGGAAAGAAAGTTTTTCTCTCCCCAATAATAAAATTACATAAAGAAAAAAAAACAATTATTGGGTGAAATTAGATAAATAAAATCCTATGTTTTATTTAGATTACTTACTGTGATTTTTTAAGATGACTCAGTAGAGATTAAATCTAAAAAAAAAAATATTAAAATTTTAAAATTTGCAATTAAAATATTACATAGTTTTAAAGAGCTAAATCAAATTCTAAACGAAGATTTAATTTAATCACTTTTTAAATTTAAAAACTAACAAATTACATATAAATAAATTATTATATTAAAATAAAAGAATTTTTCTGACAAAGGAATGAATTAATGACCACCATAACTCGTTATTTGATGTGGGTTAATTATATCGTATTTAATGGAATTGTTTAATACTTACATATTTCATATTCAATTCTTGAGAATTGAATACGTTCTTAATTACTAATATAACTAATTACTCTTCATCACACCATTTCACAAAAATTAACTTTAAACAAAAGAGTAAGTTAGAATTCTTTAGTTAATAATGTCGTTTCGTGAGCTATCTAAAGATATATAGAATATATATCTCTGTAGAATATATATCAGAGAGGCTATTTTTCAGCTTGGCAACTTCATGCATTAATTTGTGAAAACGAAACGATGGCGCCTTTGTTGTTTATTGGAAATTATAAAAAAAAAACTAAACAATTTTTTACTTATTTTAATTTTTTATTTAATTGAAATGAGATTCATCAAAGATCTTGAAAACCCTTAACAGAGATATAGTAAGAAAATTAATTGTGGAAATAGAAGTTGTTTGGAGGGGCAATCGGGGGAAGGGGTTAAAACTTAAAAAAAAAAGTTTTCTTACAATACTTAAAGATTAAATAATATACTGTATTAAAAAAATTTATCTTGGTCAAATAAAAAAGTAGAAAATTGTGAAAAATGCAGAAGTGTTATTTGAAATCATAGTAGGGTTATTTACACGATTTTGCAGTTATTTACAAAAATAACTGTAATTTAAGTAAATAACTCGGGTGCGCATGCGCGAACTCCTCGAGAAAGGAAAGTCAAATAAAATTCATCAAATTCAAAGAAAAACAAGATTCAGTATATTCTTACTTATTATTTTGACATTCTTTTTTTATATAATTTTATATTCAAAAATAAGATGAGATACTTTTAAAATGTTTTTATCCAAATTTTGTTTTTTTTTCTTTATTAGCCATATAAAATGCTTCTTGAAAGATCTAATTAAATAGTATAGTTTTTCCTTCTTTTTCTATTCTTCTTGTTATATTTTAGAAATCAAAACCATCAGACCAGATTCCGCTTTTCGGGCTATAGGCCTATATATTCTAAAATTAATTTTCCATGTGTTTAGTTACTTAACTGAAACAAAAAAAAATAAAATAATAAAATAAATAAAAGCAAACTGAATTTAATTATCTGATATTAATTAATTAAAGAGTATAATAAATATACTTACAAATGAAATGACAGTTGCAGTTTAGGTTACCATATTTAATTTTTGAATTTAATTTATTAATTATTTTATTAACATTTTGATTATATTATTAATTAAATAAAAAAAAAAAACAACATCGTCAATGTTCTAAAACACAAAAAAATATGAAATAAAAGCTTTTAACCTGTTTTTTTTTCAGACAGTTGGTTTTTTACAGTTATTTACAACGACCTAGTAATTTACGCATAAATAACCTTGTAATTTACTCGTCTGTAAGCAGGGCAGGCTCTAGGATTTCGGCGCCCCGATGCAGAACAGTAATTGAAGCCTTACATCCAGGGGTATATATAGAATTTTTTCGGGGTAGTGGGAGGCCTGAACTCAACATTTTTTTTTAAAGAAACAAAATTTTTGCCGCCCTTCAAAAAATTTTTCTTTCGAGGAACATAAGTTTTCCGACCCGAGAAAAAATTTTTTCACCTCCCATGGTGAAAATTATTTTGCCTTTTTTTAGAGACACGAAATTTTTGAAATTTTCGGAAATTTTTTTTGCGTAAATTATGGCGCACTTATACGGAAGCGCCCCGATGCAACGCATCCTGTGTTACACACAGAGTTGGGTTTTATACACGATTTTGCAGTTTTATACAAAAATCGAGGATAAAACTTGTATAAAACGTATAAAATGTATAAAACTTGGATGCGCATGCGCAAACCCGACGTGGAAGGAAATTCAAATAAAATTTCATTTTTCAATTATTAATATTTTGATTATATTATTCACTAAATAAAAAGCAAACAACATCGTCAATGCTTTAAAACATTATAAAATATGAAAAGCTTTTAAGCTGTTTTTTCAGGGACGGGGAGTTGTTTTTTTACAGTTTTATACTTTTTATACATCGTCAGTTTTATCCGCAATAGTTTTATACATGTATAAAACCGTGTATTATACTCGGCGGGATAAAACCTGCCAACTCTGGTTACACAAGGAGCCGGCCGGGCAGAGTTGGCAAGTTTTATCCCGCCGAGTATAATACACGGTTTTATACATGGATAAAACTATCACGGATAAAACTTGGCAGTTGGATAAAACTGTAAAAAACCAACCCCCCTGAAAAAACAAAATAGGTAAGCTTATATTTCATATTTTTTAATGTTTTAGAGCATTGACGATGTTGTATTTAGTGAATAATATAATCAAAATGTTGATAAAATAATTGAAAAATGAAATTTATAAATTAAATATGGTAACTTAATCTAAACCAAGGTACTATCTAAACTGTCATTTCATTTGTGAGAATATTTATTGTTTTCTTTAGTTAATTAATATCAGGTAATTAAATTTAGTTTGATTTTATTTTTTTAGGTTTCTGATAAGGAACTAAACATATGGAAAATTATTAGAATATAAATGGCCCGAAAGGTGGAATCTGACAGGTGTGACAAATCTATTACCTCAAGATTTTAAAATATTCAAAAGAGATATTTGTTTTGCTTTCTATAATATAAAAAGAAAAAGAAGAAAAAATTATACTATTTAATTTTATCTTAATTTGATTTGTCAAGAAGCATTTTTATATGGTTAATAAAGAAAAAAACAAAAATTTGGATAAAAACATTTTAAAAGCATCTCATCTTATTATTGAATATAAAATTATATAAAAAAAAGAAATATAAAATGTCAAATTAATAAGTATGAATGTACTAAATCTTGTTTATGGTTTGTTCAAGTCTAATGTTTTAAAAGAATGAATAGAAAAAATGTTTTTGGTTATGTGTTTAATAAATATAAAATTTATATCTATACTTCTTAAAGTGCCGTAAACAGGGGGGGGGGGGGGCAGGGGGGCTATATCCCCGGGGCCCGGGCCCCCCTCGGAGGGCGTTTGCGCTCCAACCTTAACATTCTAATAAAAAATGTAACCAGCAAATTAATTTATTTTAATTTTATTTTATTTCCAATTCTAAATTCCCAATTTTATTTTTTATTTAATCCAATTCATTTATTTTTCTCAAGTAGAAAACTCTGGTGAAAAATGTTTCGTAATTTCAACTATAGAGGCGCAAGTGGCAAATAATGAATCATACAAAAGAATACGAGTCTCCTATCTAAATTATCTATGAACACATTCGATTGATAGTGTAAAATATTTTCTATCTTTCTTTGATTATTTAAAATTAAAAAAAAAAAAATGTATTGTAATATCCGTACTTATTAAAGTTTTTTGACCAATATATAAATTTTTTTACTTTATGCCATCCATTTATTCACAACTGTTCGACATATGTATTTAATTTAAAAATTTATCCCAAAATAAACCTTGATCTTATTATTTTATTTGATTTTCGAAAATAATGGTCGGATTTATCATTTATTATTTTCCTGTTTTGTTTTGACTCTAATTAAAATGATAAACAATAAATAAGTCAGTCTTTGTTCCATTTAAACATGTTTCTTAAATGAATAAATAAACAATAATTCCTAATGAAAATCATTGTTTCTGTAGAGATGCTTCCATCGACGGGGTACTTCACCAACATCCCTTGTCCTTTTTTTGACAGCGGGCTTTGTGAGAGACCACATTGCCACTTCAGACACATTAAGAAAGGTAATCACTATACATTCATGATTACATTTATTTTAATTATTTATTATTATAAAATTTTTTTAATTCCAAGTATATTTACCATTAAATCATCTCAATAAACGAGAAAATGGTTATATTATTTGCAATATATGTCTGGAAACACTTATTACAAGACTAGAATAATTTGTATAAATAATAATCCTTATGCACATACTTTTTATAATATATATATATATGTATGATTATATTTAGATTGAGAGATTATATCTAAAAACTGAAGGCTTCTTCTATAGAAAGTATTTTGAGAACTATATATATGTGTACAAACTTGTGTTTGTACATTAACTTGTTTATTTTGACATTTTCTGTATTATATATTGACATTTATTATAATTTTTGCGAGAAAAAAAATCATCGTTCGGAATTATAACAATAAACAAACAATAAAACAATAGCTTGTTGCTTATTTAATTTTTTAAATTAAAATTTTAAATAAACCCCATCCTTTTGTCCCCGATTTCTCTCACAAATATGGTTATTGTATATAAACATGGTTTGACCTCTCATTCTGTGACTTTACACTCTGGCTGAAACATATTTCAAACAAATAAAACCTGAATATTAATTATTATATATTTATAATTAATAACAGCTGAAAGCTTTTCTAGCTGCAATCTCTCAATCTAGTATTTAACATATGAATAATTTTTTTTATTCTTTGATTTTGATTTCAGATGACGATCTTAATTCAATATTTCCTGGTTTATCCAGTTCTGATCTCTCAAATGCCACCTTTTTTAAAAATATTATATCCCAAACGGTGAACACTGTGTTATGTTCTTCTCTTCAATCACAAGTGAAAAATGAACATAATCTTGCAAGCGACTTAGAAGTTTCTCAAGATATAATTTTTAGAGAGACTGAAAAACTCGGACAAAAATTACTTAAAACTAATAATACGAACTGTTCAAAAGTAGATAAACAAATAGGTAAACATTTTTTGCCATCAGCTAATGTGCCTTCATATAAACCCACACCAATTTCAGAACTTCAAAAAAAAAATTTTTTTAATAGTAATTTATATGTTAATCCAGTTTATCACTCTACAAAAGAATCAATGTATTCACCAACTCAATCCAAACGACCAAAACTTGATTCTGGACAAGAATATAATCCCGAAATATCAAAGATCACTCATCCATCTTCTCTTCAATACACACCTGATCCTCATAATAGTATTCCTAATAATTTATATACTCCAACAATAATCACATCAATCTCTCCACCTCCAGTTGATTACATTCCTACAAAAACAGATGTTTCATCGAAGGATGAAAAAAATACTAAGTCTGATTCTGTAAAAAAATTAGATTTGTCTAAAAAAGAAAATAAAACTGAACATATAGAAAAAGGAGAATTAAATATTGTACATAAAGAAAAAGCGGTAACAATAAATAATATAAATAATAATAATAAAAGTGAAAAAGATGATAAAGAAAACTCAAAAAGTAATGAAAAAGAAAGAAAAAGCTCTAGTAAAAAACATCATAAGGATAAGGAAAAGTCTAAATCAAATGAAAGAATAAAGGATAAAGGGCATTCTAAAAAAGATGTGAAAAAAGATTCTGAAAAACATCATCATAAAGAAAAATCTTCCTCTGACAAATATAAAAATAAATCTTCTTCATCTCATAGCAAAACTAGTAAAACAAATGGAAAAGAAAAATCTTCTAAATCGCATAATGATTCCAAAAGTTCTAAAAAATCTACAGAAAAGAAAGATTCTAAACATTCTAGCTCATCGAAGAAAAGAAGCAATGATTCTTCTAAAAAAGATGAAAAATCGAAACATAGTCACTCTAGCTCAAAAACTAAAGAAAAATCTCACTCCAAAGCAAAAGAACATCAAGAGCAACAGCTCCAACAAGAAAAAAGGTGCCAATATTCCATTTTTAAAGTTAAATAATGTTTGGTTTTTGATGTCATTATTATGTAGAGAGATGAGGATGAATCGGCAGCCAAAGGAGAAAAAAATAAAAGACTATTTGTCGACTAGCAATTTTTGATAAATTATACCACCAAAACAAAAGATTTTTCAGACAAATTCTTTAAGAGATTGCTATTCAACTATGTCTACGAACCAGACATCTTTAAATCTATTTTGTCCTGATGATGATCTCGAAACATCCCTTATTTTTTAAAATCTAGCTGGTGATTCATCCTCACGTCTCTATGTAAAGCTACATTTTTTTTATATAGCCACGCTAATATTTGGAACCATTATCAAGTGTGTCTGCTAACAAACTATCTCCACCCTTACTTATTTTCTAACCTTCCACTCTTGAAAAGGGTTCCAACGAAACGTTGAGTAAATCTTAAACACCAACGCAACTTAACCGGGAAACTTTAGCTTAGCATACATACAATCGCGGAAACTTCTGAACATTTATATATATATATATATATATATATATATATATATATATATAAATATACGGTGCTTGGCTGACAAGTATCGTTTTAGCTTGGAATATGGGAATGAAACATAAAAAAAAGGTACAATTCTTTAGCTACAAAATGCAATATTTATTTTTCAACCTGGCCCTTGTTTATATCTATCTATCTTGTTTATATCGATATATTTTTTCTTATAATCGGTTTATGAAGATAAAGAATTCTTAAGATCTTTCTCAGAGTGACCACAGTGAACCTCATCAAGGATGGCATAATTTTCCTCTTGATATCCCTCTTAAAGGAAGAAATCAAAAGATCATTACTCTTATAACCTTGCAACATAACAACGACTTCACACACCAAATAGGCTCTTCTCATGTTGATGTTATAACCTTTTCCACCCTCGGTACTCTTCTTCTTTCGCTTCACTTCTCTGATCTCAATATCTACCATTACACCATAGACGAAATGGAAGAAGGAGAAAGACCAGACCATGAATTGAATGGAAAAATTGTCACAGAAATATAATATTCCATTTTGTAGTTAAAGAATTATATTTGTATGCATTTTGTTATACCGATTTCTCTTTTCCTTTCCCAGCTAGAATCTAGTGAGCAAACCTTTCACCCGACACTCATATATAGGCTATATATATATTACTACGTCTGTGATACTTAATTTAAAAAACTAATTTTAATCTCTTTCTCAAGCCTTAGAAACAAGTGGTTCTGACTCCGATTGGAATAATGAAGAAGTTACAGAGGAATGTTTCAAGATATTTCAAGAATTTAATTCCAGAGAAAGTGATAGAAAGCCGGTAATTATATAAAATTCTTATAAATTGTTATAAATTCTTGATTGCATTAATTTCTTACAGGAGGGAATTAAGTCAGAGGAACCGGAAATGGGACAAGATAATGAAGATGAAATTCCATCTTCAGCAACTAGCACAAAAATTGTGCGCAAAGTTCGCATTGCACATCAACCAAATCCAAATTGCAATGTTTATAGAAATACTCTAAAAAAACGTCCTAATTTTAACCCTTCCAAAGTGTGTAAATTTTTAAAATATATATGTTACGCCGAAATGACGAAATTTCCAATTTCATGAAATCTGCAAAATTTTTTGTTAGTGTTGCCTATTTCACGAAAAAAGCAGCCATTTGCTTTTTCGTGTTTTTCATTATACTGTATTTAGCACCTAAAAAGTTAATCGAACCGAAGCTGTGAATTCCCTATAGTTTTAAATTTTCTTTTTCTAAGGAGAACCTTACTGCAAAGGACCGAAACAGACTAGGCCGGGGTCCCTGCAAGTTGTTTTAAATATATCGTTTTAATATTTGATTTATGTATGTTAAAATTGGAGCTACTTGAGACTATTTTAGTCCATTTCACCCATTCTTCGGTCTCCCAACTATAGTTCAATGCGTGTGGGAAGTATAGTTGCTAAAATAAACACACAGAATGCGCTACTGGCCTTGCCCATTTCGTAAAATAAGCAAAAATTTTGTAGTAGTGAAATAGGCATAAAATTAATTCGTGAAATGGGGAGAGGGCTTGCCAAATTCACAAAAACGGCAAAATTTTGCCGATTTCATGAAATGGGCCATTTCGTGAATTCGGCGTAACATAGGTTTTACTCACATATGTAATTTATTTTTAAATAGGTCGTTTTGTATTTTAGACAATGGTTGATCGTCTTATGAAATGTAAAGGAAAATCGGAAGGAGAAAACCATAATTCAGGTAAAATATGAATATTCTATTTATTACTAAAGATATATATTTATATTTATATACTGTATATGTGTTAGTGATATAAAAATTGTAATTTTTTCTTTTTATACAGGGAAAATTCGAATAGCTCATGTTCCTAACGTTAGTTTATTACTTAATGCAAAAGACAAATTAAATGCAGCCGTAAATTCGTCTCGAATTACCAGCTCGAGTGTTACGCTTGCTCAATCGGCACCAAAATCTGGACGTATTGCACACACTCCATCTGATGTAAATATATATATATATAGAAATTAATATGCATCTTATATTTGTTAATATGGATCTTATATTTGTTTTTTTTTTCTTTTTTAGAATATTTTAAAAAAATGTCTGATTGTTGGAAGTTCAAAAATTCCAGTTAATATCCGTCAAAAATATTTAGAAATTTTAGTAAAGGAATATTTGAAAATATTCGAAGATGAGGACGAATCTATTAACAAGGTAATAATTAATAATCGAAAAACTATGCCTTGTATTCACAGTTCAAATACACCTTGAGTATACGGTAACCATAGCAGCCAGTATACCAGTACCGAAAGTCTTTACCGGTTTTTTTGTAAAAAAACTAATACATAATTTTCAAGAAAACGGAAAAATTTATTTATTCAAAGTATTGGAGCCATTTGATTCTACACATCTTACCCATTTTCAACCTATTCTCTCGAATAGTTTATCCTCTGAGCAAACCAGTTTAAAATTAATACATTTATTGTAGGAAATTTCTTTTCGATTGACTACTGTTTGCAAATTACAGTTTCGGCTACAGAGAACTGACCATCAGTTTTCTCAGGCTTGATGTGACCGAAACTGTAATTTGTAAAAATTCCAAAAAACATCTTAACTAGGTCTTCTTTCTTCTACTGCTGGCTTTGCGACTTGTTATAGATATAATTTTTTATATACTTTGGCTGATTATACAAATAGTAATTTATTAATTCAATAAACTTCAATATTTTAGGCCAAATCTGAAGAATTGATAATTTATAATAGAAGTTCAACAAAAAATATTTATTCCAGTTTAATGTCGAATTGCATTAGTCGTTTAAGAAAAGAATTTTCATCAAATTTTCAAGGTATTAAAATATATATATGTTATTCCGAATTGGCGAAATTGCCTATTTCATGAAATCGGCAAAATTTTGCCGTTTTCGTGAATTGGGTCTCTGCCGATTTCACGAGTTAGGTAATTTTATGCCTACCTAACTTTATTTTGCGAATTCGGCAACAAAATATTTGCCTATTTCACGAAATGGGCAACTTCAGTAGCGCATTCTGTGCATTTGTTTTCGCAACTATTCTTCTCACACGCATTGAACAATAGTTGGGAGGCAGGAGAATGGGAAAAATGGGCGAATATATTTCTCCTTACAGGTGGAGCTTAAGTAGCTCCAATTTTAACATTCTTAAATCAAATATTAAAACGATATAATATTTAAAACAACTTGCAGGGGCCCCGGCCTAGTCTGTTTCGGTCCTTTGCAGTAAGGTTTTCCTTAGTAAAAAAATTTAAATCAACTTTAAGTAACTCACGCCTTCGGTTCGATTAACTTTTGGGACCGAAGCTGTGAGTTCCCTAAAGTTAAAAATTTTTTTTTTCCAAGGAGAACCTTACTGCAACGGGCCGAAACAGACTAGACCGGGGTCCCTGCAAGTTGTTTTAAATATTATTAATATATCGTTTTAATATTTGTTTTAAGAATGTTAAAATTAAGCTACTTTTGCTTTTTCTCAATAATTCATTTTATTAATTATCCTAATAATCTCAACCGAGATTACATTATACAAGTTTTTTTTAGATGCCAAATACAGTATAAGTAATATAATATATTCAAGAAATAACAAACACGAAAAAGCAAATGGCTGCTTTTTTCGTGAAATAGTCAAAAACTAATAAAAAATATTGCCTAATTCGTGAACTCGGCAGAGGGCTTGCTGAATTCACGAAAACGGCAAAATTTTGCAGATTTCATGAAATAGGCAATTTCGTCAATTCGGCGTAACATATATAGTTACATATAATTTATAATATATATTCAAAATGTTTTTATTCATTTATATAATGTTTAGAAATAACTAATTTCTTTCTTACTTAGATGGTGCTTCTACATCAAAACAGCTTACATCTCATAGCACAATTCTTCAGGGTAAAAATGGACAACGAATCAGTTGGAGTATTGAAAAGAATAAAAAACCTTTGGGTATTTATCATATCTTTCACATATTTATTATCATAAAATTTAAATATTCAAAAGATGAAATTGAAGTTAAGTTATTTCAACTTCTCATCATCACTCACTCCCTTAAGACATGTTATTTAAGCAAGGCTCTGAGTCGTCTATTTGCTGGCTTATAATTTTCTAATTAATAGGTTAGGCTATTTAATATAAATAAGAATCTGGTCCAGGGTCCAAGTTCTTTTCACACTGCATATACTATACTTTAGAGTTTAGAAGGCAAAAGTAAATCGAACTTTCAGGCCAATTATATTTATTCACCACGTTAGCAACATTTGTCAACAAACGGTTGAAATAAAGTCTTCTATTATCATTTGACTTCCTATGTCTCATAACTTCAAAAAAATATACATTTATTTTTTTTAGTGGTTGATCTTTATGAAGCAATGAAAAAGTATGTTGCTTCTAAAGAAGAATTGGAACTTCACGGTTATCCGAGACCACATCCAACATTAGATGGATATGCATACATATCTGATAACTTTAATAGTAAACCTAATAACTCAAGCGAATCTTGTGAAAGAACGTGTGATCGCTGTCGTGCTAATTATTTAGTAAATAAACATGGAATTCCTAAAAACGAAACATCCTGTGTTTACCATTGGGGACGACTTTTTACACAAAGAGGTAAGCATTATAAAAATTTTATTTGAAATGATCCTTATGCAATCAAGTGAGAAATTTATAATCGTTTTGGATCAAGAGCCTATATAAAAGAAAATACATTATTTATAATTTAAATAGCTTTAATCAAATATTTCGGTTCAAAAGCTGATTAAAGTGATTCATTAAAAAAAAAAAGTAAAAAAAAAAACACCCATAACGTACTGAGATCAAAAAACACAAAAAAATCATTATTTATTTAATATCAACAACTGTGAAAGCTTTTTTAACTCTCAGATTTTCCTATTGCTTGTCGTTGTAAATGACCAATTCATATACTTTCATAAGATTGCCTTTGACCTTTATTAACCATCACAACTGAAAAATAATTTCTTCTTTTTGTAGTGATGGGTGGTGGACGTGAATCTCGATATTCTTGTTGTCAATCCGAGCCCGATGATACAGGTTGCTGTATTGCATCTTGTCATGTCTCAGATATTACTAACCCTCGTAAAATGTCAGGTTTTGTAAAAACAAAACCGCTTTCATCTGCTCGAAAATTGGATACACCAGATGTTTATGCCCTAGATTGTGAAATGTGTTATACAAGTCAAGGACTGGAACTGACAAGAATTTCAGTTGTTAACTCAGATTTATCCATAGTTTATGAGGAATTAGTGAAGCCGCATAATCCTGTTCTTGATTATAATACAAGGTAATTTTTATTATTTTATGACAATTTATGAAGTGGCTATTGTATTTCAACAATAGGTGAGGGAGCGGCAGCCAGGAAGTAAGGCTCTACGAAATGAAACTCAAGAGTAATGGATAAAGTTTCGGCTATAATTAAATATCGCCATCCTCAGTTCATTTTCAAGCTGTAAGCATTATACATTTTGAATATACAGTAGTAAAATTTTTTTTTTTTCTTTACATACAGTATCCACTCAAATACCAATGCATTGAGCCAAATGTAGAGTCAATTTTGACATTGACAATCCCAACGTCTTATTGCAATTAAATAATACAAGCAAAATATTATTTGTGGAAAAATGTTTTATAAAGCCATTGGTTGATAGAGCAATAAATTATCAAACAGACTGTGTGGGGCTCAGTAACTTTTATATTTCCTTCCTCAGTGGTCTCTATGACAAGTTGTGTGTGTATTAATATAAAGAGTATAAATAATGTTTATAAAAGAAATTTTTCTAAAACAAAGAAAGTTTTTTGATAAAATATTACATTTTTTTTAAATTTTAAAATAATTCTATTTTATAATATCTAGTAAATATTCTTTTATTTTTGTGTCAACGCGGTTCTTCGTCTTAGTATCCCGTCTATAGGATTTGCTTGACCTGGGATTATCTCTTTATTTATGAAAACAAAAATATTCGGCCAAGACAATTGACCGTTCTCAAGAGGTCAGTGATATAATTTTAATAAAAATCACAAAAATAAAAATTAATTAGAACAACTTTGTCACTTGAACTGAGTGTATCGTATATAAAAAGCTCTTAGCATTGCTTGGGATATATTTACAAGCATTTTATGTATATTAATACCCACAAATTGACAACTCTACAATTGGCTCAATGCATTGGCATTTGAGTGCATACTGGATGAAAAAAAAATGTAAAAATATATTTTTTCTTGTATATATGAATAATCATTTTTACTATATCCAAAATGTACAATGCTTACAGCTGGAAAAAGGACTGAGGATGGCGATATTTAATTATAGCCGAAACTGTCTCCACTACCCTTGAGTTTCATTTCGGAGAGGCTAACTTCCTGGCTGCCAGCTCCCTCACCTATTGTTGTTTTATTATTTTATTTTAAGCTTGAAATTAACCAGCATATATTAATTTAAATATTTGGTATTTAGATTTAGTGGAATTACAGAAGGAGATTTACAATATGTAACAAAATCAATAAAGGACGTCCAAAACCACTTACTTAATATTTTTAATAGTAAAACAATATTGATTGGTCACAGTTTAGAAAGTGACTTAAAAGCATTAAAGGTATGTATTTAAGAATTAATCATTATTATTATTATTAATTATAATAATTAACATGGCGAGGGTGTCGAAAGACGCCATACAGAGACGTGCAATTAGACTGATCGGTGATTCTACCCTCACCGCATCCCTACAGTCGCTAGATCATAGAAGAAGCGTGTCTGCACTCTCTCTCTCTTCTATAGGTACTATCATGGTCAATGCTCGGCCGAATTAAAATCAATTATCCCACCCAATGCAACATATACACGGAACACAAGGGAGGCATCGTCCCAGCATCCCTATGCTGTTCAGATCACGACTAACAGAACTTGTCAATTCCAATCTTCCTTTGTTCCGTGATTGGAACAAGCTCCCCCTATTTGAATTTCTAACTCGATTTATTTCGGGTTATTATCCGATCATCAGGAGTTGCATACGACTGAGTGAAGAGAAAAGAGTGGATGCTGCCAGTCAAAACTTGGCAGGAGAGGGTGAGGGGGGGGGGGTGTTATCTTTTTTTCCCTGCCTGGCCAGTAAGGGAGTTGCTAGTTTTAGGAAGTACTTTTTAATTTGAGGTTTCACAAGAGTTTGAACCCGAAATATAACGAGTTAGAATTCAAATATTTCTTTGATTTACAACCTAGTGAAACATCACATATATTAAATATTGTAATTTCATTTATAAACCTACACCATTTTCCTTCCAAACTAAATATATACATTTTCTAAACCAATGATAATAATTTTTACGGCCCTTCATGTAATGGAAATAGAACTATTTTTAACTGCTAATGCCGACTATTAGATAATAATCAGAACCACCTTAAAAGGAAGTCCTGGTTCGAATCCAGGGGGGATCCTTAACAGTCTCTTGGGCGTTGTTTAAAAGCCACCAACTATTTCAAACAGCTCTATCTATCAATAGTTGGTATAAAGAAATAATTCAGATAGAGGAGGAGGCTCGTGGCTAATCGGATAAGCTGCGGATTACGACTCTAGAGTTGCCCACCCAACTCGGGTTCGGATCCCGCTTGCCGTGAAAATTTTCAAACATTGCCAATGTCTCTCTCCTCCGTCTCTCTGCAATTGGAGTTAATCTCTGTTGAGAGATGAAGAAAAAAAAAAATAAAATAATAATAATAATTTGAAATGGAATCTGACAATTCAGATTTAACCTCTTTTATTTTTTAATAAATTGTCCCTAATTTGCAAAAAATGACTTCATTTCTATCCTAAATTTTTTATTATTTTTCAATATATATATATACAGTATATATATATATAAAATTTTATTTTATTTTTTTAGATTATTCACAATACTGTTATTGATACAAGTATAATATTTCCACATAAAATGGGACTTCCTAAAAAGAGATCACTTAAAAATTTAATGAGAGAATGTCTATCAAAAAATAATTCAAGAAAATGGTAAGAATATTTTTTTATAAAAATAGTATTAAAATAAAATTTATAAAATTCTTTATTTTCTCTTAATTTAGAGATTGGACATGACAGTGCTGAAGATGCTAGAGCAGCTATGGAATTAATGCTCTGGAAAATAAAAAGAAGATTTAAAAAGTTGTTAAATTTTTTTCAAATTTGGCATCTTTAAGGATACTTAATATTATATTTCATAATTTAATTAGCAAGTTCATTATTAATCGAAAATAAAACTAGATTGAGAAATCTTTCTTTTAAAAATGGTTGTGTAAATAGTTATGTTTAATTTACCGGAAGAAATTCATGTTTAAATTAATTTAATGTTCCTGAACAAATATTAATTAATTTGTGACATTTAAATAATTTCAAATGTTAATTGATGAGCTGCTAATATTTTTATATATAAATTTTATATATTGTGTAAATATTTCGTTTATATACGGTATATTTTAAATTGATAAATTTAATACTTGATAACTAAACTCAAATCAGTATAATTCATTAAAATAAAAAAATTTTATATTAAATAATATTTTTAAAATATCAATAAATAGTTAAATTATTAAATAATAATTATTAACTTTTGTAATTTAAAATAGATTAAATTGTTTTAAAGATTAAACCCTTCCATCCATTTCCTACCCTATATTGTCAAATAAGAAAAAATCATTTTATGTAAGCTGGTTCAAAAGATTTTTTATCACCTTTTATTTTGTAACCTTTATCTCTTTTATTATCATAATAAATTTCAATTTTTTAGGCTTATTTCAAGAGAATGGCTCTCCATCTATATTAGGCTAAAAAATTATGTACATTTTTCAAAAATTCGTATCTCATAAATGGCTGGTAAAAAATCAAAAAAATCTGGTGTCACTGGTCGCACAGCACACAACTTCCTCTTACCCTTTGGCAAGAGAAAGTTGTGTACTGTGCTTGTCACACCAGATTTTTTGTGTCGAGATATATTTAGTTGCTCTTAGCACTTAAGTTTCATAGATGGCGCTGCGCTACGAATGCTTCCACATCAGTAAAGTGAACTTGAAACAATTTCTCGAAAAATTTCACTGATATTTTATTTATTTTTTATTTTCCAAAAACTGTCCTACAGCTGTAAACCATTTATAGGGACAGTGAACACCAGTGGTGTAGTGGCAAATTTTCAGTGTGGGAACGCTAAATACATGACTTACCAATGGAGGGGGGGTGCTTCCGGGGTCTTGCCCCTTTTAAAATCTAAATATGAGGCACTCAGGAAAGTTTGTAAAGTATTATTTTATTTACTTGCATAAATAATTTTAATTTTATTTGTTATTTTTTTTTTTTTTAATGAATGAAACCAGTGTGGGAACGCCGTTCCCACGCGTTCCCGCTCCCACTACACCCTGGTGGAACACTGATTCAGTTGTACAAATAAGAACATGCAACAGCTCATGAGGCAGGCTTATTTGTAGAGATCTGATCCACTGATTAAGACGGTCTGAAGAAAAGATCTATGTGTTTATATTTGTTATTATAAAGTTCCACACATTCTAAGTAACGGGGATCTTTTAAAAAAATTATTGTCTGAATGTGGAAGATAAAAGAGGTCACAGCTGCGAGTAGTCCTCAGAGGGGTGTGAAAGTTAAGGAGGGACAGGGAATTGGGATCATCCACAGTTCTGCGCGCAAGCTTTGACGTGGAGATTATGGATAGATTCGAATCTATCCATAATCTCCACCTAAAGAGATCTCTTCTATCCCCCAAGACATCCAATGTGACGTGACGGGGCCGATGCCAGGTCCACGCACATTATGCCCTGACCAAGGTTTCAGAAACCTCAAATTTTTCTTTCGCAAAAAAATAAATCAATAAAAACACGAATATTAATTTATTAAAAGTTTATTTCTTAGTAAATGATTAAAAGAATTATTATCAAATTTATTTAAATATTAATATATTTATTTGCTCTTTTTTTTTTTTTTTTTTTTTTTTTTAAATTTACCATTTTTCTTAAAAGGTTGAACGCGCTCAACTACGTTTATAACAATGCATGCTTTAAAAGTACAGTAATAGAGAAATGATATTATAATACAATAATTAATATAAAAAGGTAATTGCTTTTTTGTTTGTTTTATATAAATGATAGATATTTAAATGACGTAACAAATCAACAATGAGTAAGTGACAATGATAAATAAATAAAAAAGTTATAGAGTGGTGATAAATAAATAATTCGATGACGATATAAATAAAAGATAGAAATAAATAAATATTAAACTAAGCATTATTACATTTGCAAATATATTTTATATTGTTTTGAGAATAAAGTCAATAATGATATAATACTCGTGAGAGCCAAATTCAAAGCTAGAGAACAAATATATTAATAAATTGTTCATTCGCCTATCATAAAATTATTTTAACTCACAAATTACTAGTGAGAAGATCCAATTTTAATTTCAATATTTATTTTATTTCGGTCGGATTTAGAAGTGCTTCCTTTGGTCGTGATTACTCAGATCTTGGTCTGGACCGCAATCTAGATATTCGGGCGCCTTTGATTGACGGTACTTCTAGGGTGCTACCCCAAAACTAGAATAATTAATTATTATGAAGCACGTTTTTTTTCTTAACAATCCTACAAAAAAAGATTAGAAAGGTCGACTCACCGGTAAGACACTCGTTGCAAATATCACAATATTATATATGCTTAATTAAATAAAATACAATTAGTAAGTAGACGATCAGCCACCGCCAGCAATCAAGAGAGAAAGATAATGAATGAAAATTTTTCTTCAACTCCTCCTCCACTCCTAAACATTCCAAGTTCACACTACGACGGAAAGCCACCATCGGAGCGGTAATTAAACGCGGGTGCTACCATGGGCTTATTCCTCCAGGAAAATAAGGTAATTGAAAGAGTCATCAGCAGGAGCAATGCCCATGCTGTTTATAAAACAGGTATTTGGAAAATTTTTTAATTGACTTTCAATTTTGTTGATATGTATCTGATGTATGGGACTCTGGACTTATCTTACCTATACTTTTTAAAGAGCAGAGGCCTGCTCCCACTCCCCCAGAAGGCTCGTGCGCCCCCCCCCCCAGAAAGCTCCTTGCCCCAAGGAAAATTGAGAAAATATGGGGCATTCCAGGCCCACGGGAGTGATAGTTGGTCCCATGCACTCCCCCCAGCGAGGATGGCTTGTCCAAAATCGTTGAGAGTTAAGAGTGGTGGAGGTAGATATTCAAAAATGAGTTCGGGCCCTCCACCAAAAATAATTATATTATTATTATTATTATTATTATGCTTTGCCGCTTTTAATAGAGGTTCGCATCTACTACTAAAAAGCATTTCAATTGAATTGGCTATACCAATCAATTTAAATAAATAGGAGCGGGGCCCAAATGACCTCAGATGCCGGAAAAGTTAAAAAAATTCAAATGTTGCGGGGGCCCATAGGCGATCGCCTACTCCGCTTAAAGGGTAATCCGACACTGTATATCGAGTACATAAAACAATTAGAGTTTTAGCTATTTAATCCCTTGAGGAACTACACTTTGATTTTAACTCTAAAGTTACCTAATGTATAAATTCCAACATGTCTCATGTAAAACCTACGCCGCTTTGTCTTTAACCCATTATAATATTTTTTTATATAATAACTCACTCTCAGTGAGATAGAAAAACAGAAAACATTTTGGTTCTGGTATTAAATAAAAAACAATCATAACAAATTACCAATATTCTTCTTTAATTATTTTCCAAAATAAAAACTAAATTTTTTAAAGGTGCTAAAAAAGTTATTAAAAAGATAAGTATTAAAAATTCTCTGCCCCTTCCACCCGATAGGTCGTCTCAGGGCCGGATCTAGGGGGGGCAGTGGGTGCACAGCCCCGGGCGGCAGATATCAGGGGGCGGTAATTAAAGAAAGATTTACTAAAAAAAGGTAAAATGACATGAATTTTGTATCGAAAATTTTAAGGAGAGGGCGGCAAATTAAATTTTGCCCCCCTAAAAAAATCTCCTAGTTCCGGCCCTGGGTCGTCTTTGATCAGAGATGGGAAATAAATAGTTT